>JASAMW010005750.1:0-199913 GCA_030247985.1 Epsilonema sp. ZAB3_2 | reverse complement strand
GTTTTTTCTAATATGTAGCCAAGGCTTCAACTTAGACACATGCAAAATTTCATCTGCGTAGCTTAATTGGTTATGGTTTTATTGACCCTCAAAGTGTTGGTTCCTTTTTCGCAGTTTCTCCTTCAGTATTATAGCGGTTTTCAGTTGAAATAGCTTCAATTTGAATTTACACGTCCAGACTTTCAACCTGGCATCCACACATCAAGTTCTCTGGCAACTTTGACTGCTCTAAGTCACTTAGAACAAAATTGGCAAGATTGATAGTAAACTATGCCAAAAAATATGCCGAATTTTGTTTATTCAGGGGAAAAGTCCATAGAAGAGGGGCTAAATAAGGTAGCTGTTTTGAACCGGTTCCCATTGCAATAAAATCTCGAAAAGGGATGGTCCAGTAATTACGTTACGCTCTGGACAAGGGTAGGGGGGTCTGACCCAAATGTAACGGAAGCGTAACGGTGAACATACTATGCACTCAGATAGAAAGGAGACTAATGTTGTAGGTGCTTCTCTGGAAATGTACCTGAGACACCTTGTTGATGATGCAGCATCCGATTTTCGTGCTTGTTGAGGCTTCCGCTTCACTTTCCAGGCCGCCGTTCCATTGAGAATCTCCTGAAAATTCAGAAATCGGGTGGTAGGCCCTTTTGTTGCCCCCTTTGTGCGAAGCAGTTTTCCTGAAAATCTTACCATCGTTCGACGTCTCTTATTCAAGGAATTCCGTTCTGGCCATGCCCCTTCGATATTTCGAAATAAATATATTGAATTCGTCGATGAGAAAATTGCGAGTTCCTTTTCTTTTTCCGTTCTTTTTTCGCGCGCTGCGCGCACGATGGAGCACGTACTCCTAGAGCGCGCGCTCCGCTTCGCTGCGCCTAGGAGTACGTGCTCCGTCATGCGCGCGGCGCGCGAAAAAAGAACGGAAAAAGAAAAGGAACTCACAATTTTCTCATCGACGAATTCAATATATTTATTTCGAAATATCGAAGGGGCATGGCCAGAACGGAATTCCTTGAATCAAGAGACGTCGAACGATGGTAAGATTGTTCAGGAAAACTGCTTCGCACAAAGGGGGCAACAAAAGGGCCTACCACCCGATTTCTGAATTTTCAGGAGATTCTCAATGGAACGGCGGCCTGGAAAGTGAAGCGGAAGCCTCAACAAGCACGAAAATCGGATGCTGCATCATCAACAAGGTGTCTAAGGTACATTTCCAGAGAAGCACTCTACAACATTAGTCTCCTTTCTATCTGAGTGCACGATAGGGTAGGGGGGTCAAAGAACAGCTGCGTAACGTAATAAATTTAGCCTGATGTTTGACTGCGACCAACTTGATTTGTGCGAGATTGTTAGATTACCTATGTAGTACATGCACAATGTTATTATTGTATTGTTTACCTATTGACTGATACCCTACATACATTACAAACGTGCACACAAAAAAGTAAAATTAGTAAGCCTAAGTAGGTGCACAACTGCCATCGTCGTAGCACAGTGGGATTCATTTTTAGGGGAATTTTATTACGTTACGCCAATATACAAGGATAGGGGGGGGGGTCAAACCAAAAACGTAACGGAAGCGTAACGCATAGGGTAGGGGGGATAAAAATCGGGTCAGAAAGCGTAACGTAATTACTGTACCGTCCCAAATTTTGCCTGCATCTAAGTTGAAGCCTTGGCTACATGATGCAAAAAACCGCATTGAAATCTGAGCTTTGGATCGAGAGTTATTTCCGCGTAAAGCCCCGGAGTATATTATGGGACACCCTGTACGTGTGTGTGTGTGTGTTGTGTTTGTTGTGTAGGTGAAAGGAACGTCAGTTTGCTAGGAGCAATAGTTCGTGAAGAAGGAGATACTTGACGCATGGGACAACTGATCTATCTGTCGTGGCGTGTGCTAATACAGAGTTCTCGTATGGCTTGCGGGCTTCTGTTCCGCCCCAGATAGGTCTTTGGGTCGTTTTCGGCTGTTTGGCCGGGGGTCTCGCGGGGTCTTTTCGGTGTGTGTGTGGTGGGGGGAAACAATACAATAATAACATTGTGCATGTACTACATAGGTAATCTAAGCAACAATCTCGCACAAATCAAGTTGGTCGCAGTCAAACATCAGGCTAAATTTATTACGTTACGCAGCTGTTCTTTGACCCCCCTACCCTATAGTGCACTCAGATAGAAAGGAGACTAATGTTGTAGAGTGCTTCTCTGGAAATGTACCTTAGACACCTTGTTGATGATGCAGCATCCGATTTTCGTGCTTGTTGAGGCTTCCGCTTCACTTTCCAGGCCGCCGTTCCATTGAGAATCTCCTGAAAATTCAGAAATCGGGTGGTAGGCCCTTTTGTTGCCCCCTTTGTGCGAAGCAGTTTTCCTGAAAAATCTTACCATCGTTCGACGTCTCTTGATTCAAGGAATTCCGTTCTGGCCATGCCCCTTCGATATTTCGAAATAACTATATTGAATTCGTCGATGAGAAAATTGTGAGTTCCTTTTCTTTTTTCCGTTCTTTTTTCGCGCGCCGCGCACATGACGGAGCACGTACTCCTAGGCGCAGCGAAGCGGAGCGCGCGCTCTAGGAGTACGTGCTCCATCGTGCGCGCAGCGCGCGAAAAAAGAACGGAAAAAGAAAAGGAACTCGCAATTTTCTCATCGACGAATTCAATATATTTATTTCGAAATATCGAAGGGGCATGGCCAGAACGGAATTCCTTGAATCAAGAGACGTCGAACGATGGTAAGATTGTTCAGGAAAACTGCTTCGCACAAAGGGGGCAATAAAAGGGCCTACCACCCGATTTCTGAATTTTCAGGAGATTCTCAATGGAACGGCGGCCTGGAAAGTGAAGCGGAAGCCTCAACAAGCACGAAAATCGGATGCTGCATCATCAACAAGGTGTCTAAGGTACATTTCCAGAGAAGCACTCTACAACATTAGTCTCCTTTCTATCTGAGTGCATAGTATGTTCACCGTTACGCTTCCGTTACATTTGGGTCAGACCCCCCTACCCTTGTCCAGAGCGTAACGTAATTACTGGACCATCCCTTTCGAGATTTTATTGCAATTGGAACCGGTTCAAAACAGCTACCTTATTTAGCCCCTCTTCTATGGACTTTTCCCCTGAATAAACAAAATTCGGCATATTTTTTGGCATAGTTTACTATCAATCTTGCCAATTTTGTTCTAAGTGACTTAGAGCAGTCAAAGTTGCCAGAGAACTTGATGTGTGGATGCCAGGTTGAAAGTCTGGACGTGTAAATTCAAATTGAAGCTATTTCAACTGAAAACCGCTATAATACTGAAGGAGAAACTGCGAAAAAGGAACCAACACTTTGAGGGTCAATAAAACCATAACCAATTAAGCTACGCAGATGAAATTTTGCATGTGTCTAAGTTGAAGCCTTGGCTACATATTAGAAAAAACCGCATTGAAATCTGAGCTTTAACTCGAGAGTTATAAGCGCGGAAACCCCCGGAGTATATTATGGGACACTCTGTACACACACACACACACACACACACACACACACACACACACACACACACACACACACACACACACACACACACACACACACACACACACACACACACACACACACACACACACACACACACACACACACACACACACACACACACACACACACACACACACACACACACACACACACACACACACACACACACACACACACACACACACACACACACACACACACACACACACACACACACACACACACACACACACACACACACACACACACACACACACACACACACACACACACACACACACACACACACACACACACACACACACACACACACACACACACACACACACACACACACACACACACACACACACACACACACACACACACAATCACACACACACACACACACACACACTCACACCAACACACACACACACACACACACACACACACACACACACACACACACACACACACACACACACACACACACACACACACACACACACACACACACACACACACACACACACACAACACACACACTTTCGAAATACAGACCTCTTGGAGAAAGAAGGTAGTTTGAGCAGTTTCATTAGGCCTATGAAGCTGGGGGGGGGGGGGGGGAAATTCTGTACAATCTAATTTAAGCCTTGCTACAAAATTAAAAAAAACCCATTAAAATCTAATAAAAATTATTAAAAATGGTTTATTATGAGAACAGATATAAAAAAAAAAAAAAAAAAAAAATAAAAAAAAAAAAAAAAAAAAAAAAATAAAAAGAATCTTGAAGAAAGAAGGTATTTAGCAGCTTCACTAGGCCTATGAAGCTGAAATTCTGTACACATCTAAGTTGAAGCCTTGGCTACAAAATTAAAAAAAACCGCATGAAAATCTAAGGTGTGGTCCCAGAGAATTATGCACAGAAAGGTGGCTGGTTTATTATGAGACACCCTGTACATACGGAATGCGTACATACGTACATACGTTGCCACATAATAACCACCTATTGCGTTTTTATTACAGAACCTTCTAATAAGCCAACTAACACAAATGAACAGCAAAAGCTGACTACAATCTGTCTGTTCACTAAAAACCGCAATATCCACCTATTGCGTTATTACAAAACCTACTTAACACATAGAGTACCCCAAGGAAGCGTCATTGTTGACAACAAGAAAAAAATTTGTTGTCCGTTTGATGTCAGTTTGTTGTCCGTTTTTGTATGGTTGTTGTCGGTTCAGACAACATGGTACAGAAACGGACAGCAAACCGACAACCGTTGTTGACAAGAAGAAAAAAATTGTTGTCCGTTTTTCGGTTTATGGTTGTTGTGGGTTCGGACAACATGTAAAAAAACAGGAAACCAAGCTAAAACCCCCCCCCCCCCCCCCCCATATAAAACGGACAACAAATTTGTTTCGTGTTGTCAACAATGACGCTTCCTTGGGGTACTCTATGTGTTAAGTAGGTTTTGTAATAACGCAATAGGTGGATATTGCGGTTTTTAGTGAACAGACAGATTGTAGTCAGCTTTTGCTGTTCATTTGTGTTAGTTGGCTTATTAGAAGGTTCTGTAATAAAAACGCAATAGGTGGTTATTATGTGGCAACGTATGTACGTATGTACGCATTCCGTATGTACAGGGTGTCTCATAATAAACCAGCCACCTTTCTGTGCATAATTCTCTGGGACCACACCTTAGATTTTCATGCGGTTTTTTTTAATTTTGTAGCCAAGGCTTCAACTTAGATGTGTACAGAATTTCAGCTTCATAGGCCTAGTGAAGCTGCTCAAATACCTTCTTTCTCCAAGAGGTCTGTATTTCGAAAGTGTAGTGTGTGTGCGCGCGCGCCTTTAAAAAAAAATTTTTTACACACACATTTCGCGCACATTTTTTGCACACACACACACACACGCGCGCGCGCGCGCGCGTCACAGTTGCCAGAGACACTTGACTGTGTGGAGATGCCAGGTTGAAAGTCTGGACGTGTAAATTCAAATTGAAGCTATTTCAACTGAAAACCGCTATTATACTGAAGGAGAAACTGCGAAAAAGGAACCAACACTTTGAGGGTCAATAAAACCATAACCAATTAAGCTACGCAGATGAAATTTTGCATGTGTCTAAGTTGAAGCCTTGGCTACATATTAGAAAAAACCGCATTGAAATCTGAGCTTTAACTCGAGAGTTATAAGCGCGGAAACCCCCAGAGTATATTATGGGACACTCTGTACACACACACACACACACACCCACACACACACACACACACACACACACACACACACACACACACACACACACACACACACACACACACACACACACACACACACACACACACACACACACACACACACACACACACACACACACACACACACACACACACACACTTTCGAAATACAGACCTCTTGGAGAAAGAAGGTATTTGAGCAGCTTCACTAGGCCTATGAAGCTGAAATTCTGTACACATCTAAGTTGAAGCCTTGGCTACAAAATTAAAAAAACCGCATGAAAATCTAAGGTGTGGTCCCAGAGAATTATGCACAGAAAGGTGGCTGGTTTATTATGAGACACCCTGTACATACGGAATGCGTACGTACGTACATACGTTGCCACATAATAACCACCTATTGCGTTTTTATTGCAGAACCTTCTAATAAGCCAACTAACACAAATGAACAGCAAAAGCTGACTACAATCTGTCTGTTCACTAAAAACCGCAATATCCACCTATTGCGTTATTACAAAACCTACTTAACACATAGAGTACCCCAAGGAAGCGTCATTGTTGACAACAAGAAAAAAATTTGTTGTCCGTTTGATGTCGGTTTGTTGTCCGTTTTTGTATGGTTGTTGTCGGTTCAGACAACATGGTACAGAAACGGACAGCAAACCGACAACCGTTGTTGACAAGAAGAAAAAAATTGTTGTCCGTTTGATGTCGGTTTGTTGTCCGTTTTTGTGTGGTTGTTGTCGGTTCGGACAACATGGTACAAAAACGGACAGCAAGCTAACACCCCCCCCCCCCCCCCCCCCATATAAAACGGACAACAAACGGACAGCAAATTTGTTTCGTGTTGTCAACAATGACGCTTCCTCGGGGTATCTGTGAAGCCAAATAAAACAGAGCAAACAGCGTACACCGGTAAACGCTAGCCCTATGCATACAGCATGCCGGAACAATGAGGTGTCAGCAGAACACAACAGAGGAAGGGCAATGCCTATTCAGTGCAGGCGCAGGCACAGGCTCAGAGGCGCAGGACTATAGGTTGCAATGGTGATTGAGAGGTGTAAATAAAGCATTGAGTTCAATTTTAGAGGTGTGCCAGGACCAACTAATTTTGAGCATTGAGTCCAGCTTTAGAGGTTTGCCAGGACCTACTAATTTTGAGCATTGAGTCCAACTTTAGAGGTTTGCCGGGACCAACTCATCTTGAGCATTGGGTCCAACTCTAGAGATGTGCCAGGACCAACTTTTTTACAGGTCTGCCAGGTTCCATTCAAAGATATTGTGTCTTGCTCTATTATGTTCTGCTGATACCTCATTGTTTATGCTGGGGTATGTTATGTGATTTTCAATTACAAATTTTAATCAAAAAATGCAAACAATGTAATTTTTGCCGCGACTATGTCTTGTGTTTCACTAGGCTCAGGCTAGGCTTAGGCTAGGCTGCATACATAGGCTAGGATAGGCCTAAGCCTAGCCTGTGTAAGCAGGAGTGGAACACAAAATGCAATCGCAGCAAAAATTACCATGTTTGCATTTTTGCTTAATATTTGTAACGGAAAATACCACATAATGTATCCCAGCATAAACAATGAGGTGTCAGCAGAATATAGTGTTCCATAATAAACTCACCGGATGTTTGTGCCTCTCATTCATCAGCAGAGCATTCGATTTCAGTACGCTCTTTTGTAGTTTGTAGCTAAGGCTTCAAAGTTTATGCAGGTCAGGGGCTATAGATAGCCTATGAAAGTCTGGGGCGCAAAAATTTTGGCGAGCGTAGCGAGCCACGGGGTCTGGGGCAGAGCCCCAGCCGCCGGAGGCAACGGGGGTCTGGGGGCAGAGCCCCCAGCGGGGGTCCAGGGGGCCGCGCCCCCTGGGAAAATTTTATTAGTTTAAGAGTAGAATCGCTCATTTTCCAAGCATCAGAAACTATTCAAAATCCAGCTTTTATTGCACAGTGACAGGTACAGTATGCAAGAAGCCCGACAATGTACGTACGAGTACAAAGCCATACATATGCATGTAAAGGCCGATTATGGCGGTTTTAGGAGAATTGAGCCCATCTTGCATGCGACCATGCAACCAGTTGTAAAAAGTCAGGTGAAAATTTTGCACCTCTAGCCGCCCAAATTTGGGGCGCAAAAAAATTCTTGGGGCGCTAGAGCGCCCCTAGCGCATACCTATCTATAGCCCTGCAGGTAAAATTTCAGCCATGTAGTCCTTCTATCGAGGAAGTTATGAAAGCTCAAACTTTTGGACACAAAAATTCACGTTTTTTTCACTATGGGGCTAAACCCGGGTTTTAATGCCGAAGTTAGCACTCCACGGATGAGTTTCTTCAATTTTCTACAATGGCGCAGTACATTTGGTTCTGCCGCGTCTTTCATGGGATACTGAAAAGGATTTGAAGATGTATTTGCTTTTGGATGGTAGAATATGCTCTTTATTGTGGTAAAATATAAGGCAAATCCTCGATTTCTGCGGTCAGCCTTTCTGAATTGTTTTGAGCCACTTCCTGTTGCCCTAGAAAGTTGAAATTTTGCATGCATAAACTTTGAAGCCTTGGCTACTAAATGCAAAAGACCGCATTTGAAAATGACACCCCACTGTGGAGATAGAGATCAAACAGCCGGTGAGTATATTATGGAACACCCTGTATATTGAGCAAGACACAAAACACAATATCTTTGAATAGAATCTGGCAGAACTACAAAAAGTTAATTCTGGCACACCTCTAAAGTTGGACTCAATGCTCAAAATAAGTTGGTCCTGTCACACCTCTAAAGTTGGACACACTGCTCAAAATTAGTTGGTCCTGGCACACCTCTAAAATTGAACTCAATGCTTTATTTACACCTCTCATTCACCATTGCAACCTATACTGTAGTCCTGCGCCTATGAGCCTGCGCCTGCGCCGAATAGGCGTTGCCCACAGGAAGATGCAAGACACAATAACTGTATGAAGGTAAAATAAAATCCTATGCTAATGCAAAATCACTGCAAAAGTAGGTGGGCTGTTTTCTTCATGGCTTGATGAGCAGACTGGCGGCGTAGTGGCCCGACGGAAGGCTCAGCAACGTATTGAGTCATAGTCATAGGCGTATTGAGTCATCCTACAGCTACAACAGGTACAGTTCGGTCGGCATAGGCGTCGAAGCAGTTGGAAGCATTTTTTCACCACTACGTAGTTGTTGAAAGTTGGCGGAAATTCCGTCGTCTCTGCCAGCTGAACAAACTTGTTCTTCCACAGTAACAAACCATGACTTCGTTCACAACGAATGCTGAACGCCAGCCTTGCTGCGTCAACGCCGGTGTTAGCGCAGCGCCAACGCCAATGCAGATGTTAGCATTCAACGCAGATGTCACTGTTCAACGCAAATTCGGCGATCGCAGATAATTTGCAGCGAGCATCGTCGTAAACTTGTCGAAATACGTACGTATAGTACGTACATTGCAATAATGTCGGCGTTATTATCAAAGTAAAATAGAGATCTGCACAGCTGTCCATAATGTTGAACGCTAACATCTGCATTCGGCCATTTGGCATCGACGTCGACGTCGACGCTTGCATTCCACGTTGACGCTGCCTAACTCCGGCATTGATGCAGCGTCAACGCCGGCATTCATCATTTGTTATGATGAAGCATCAGTCATTATATGCATAAGCAAGCACCTGACGTCTATGCACCTCCGCGTCCAGATAAACAGTAGCAGCTTGCTTGATATCCGCTGCAGGCCACATCGTACGAGCTCCAGATTTTCACTGATCGGTCAAAAGAGCCACTGAACAAATGGTGATGCCTCCCGTCGAAACGCCCGTCCTAAACAAAAAATGCTAAAAAAATGACCATACCACACTGAGTGCTACAAACAAGCACAACACACACGCACACACATGTAGACGACATCCGTTGATTCCGACGTTCAATACTTATTGGAAAATAGTGCTCCTTCTAGTATAGTATTTGAAACATTAGCAGAAATGAGTGTAAAAATCATCAAATCGGCATGAAGCGCGAAATGGGTAGGTTTGATTCCTCCGTGGGTTTGATTATCCATCATTTGATTGGGAAAGGGGGGCCTTAGGGTAGCGGGTTCGATTGCCATTCTGTCCTGTATTTCTCTAATCCCTTTACTGGCCAGATTTACCCCAGTTGTGTAGATATTGCGCCATTTGTCCCAGGAATGACCAGTCCACAGCTGTGACCAGCGCTTTCTTTCACCTACACAACAAACACAACACAACGTACACATACACATATACGAAATACAGACCTCTTGCGCTATGACCATACCACACTGAGCGCTACAAACAAACACAACTCACACGTGCACACACGTAGACGACATCCAACGATTCCGATGTTCAATTGAGCCATCGTACATATTGCGCCATCTATCCCAGCTTTGACCAGTCCACAGCTGTGACCAGCGTTTTCTTTCACCTACACAACAAACACAACAGACACAACACACAAACAAACACAACGTAAATCGTTCCATATACCCATATCGAAAAGGAAAAGTAGGCCCCACCTCACGTTCTTCCGTGTGCAAGCATTCAAATCAGCAGAAGCGGCGTTGCCAACACGAGGCCAAATAATGTGGGCCTTTTGCACAAGAACCGCCACTGAAAGCAACACAAGACATACCACATGCATATCTTGTAAGCATACACTCAATCGAAAAGGCAAAATACTGCAAAACAGGTAATTTTCGGACTCACTTACAGACTCATTAGCTTTGACCAGTCCACAGCAATGACCAGCGTCTTCTTTCACCTACACAACAAACACAACGCACACGTACACACACGCATACGAAATATAGACCTCTTGCGGTAACTTTGAAACATTAGGCCAGCTGCCTCAAGATAATCCATCAAAATATGTATGTATTGGGGTTAGGTAGGGGGGGGGGGGGGGTTGAGTACAACTCCGACGTTCAATTTCTTGGAATATAGCTCTCCTTCTAGTATAGTATTTGAAACATTAGCAGAAATGGGATTAAAAATCATCACACCGTCATGAAGCGCGAAATGGGTATAAGGTTTAATTCCTGCGTGAGTTGGGTTATCCATCATTTGATTGCATAAGGGGGGCCTTCCGGTAGCGGGTTCGATTGCCAATCGGTCCAGTATTTCTCTAATCCCTTTACTGGCTGGATTTACCCCAGTTGTGTAGCTATTGCGCCGTCTCTCCCAGGAATGACCAGCGTCTTCTTTCACCTACTTTTCTAGGTATGGTAGGCGAGTTAGCCATCTGTCCCCGGACCAGTCCCTGGTGGGGTGCCTAAGTCCACAGCTGTGTCCGAGGGTAGCGGGTTCGATTCCCGTTCGGTCCTATTTCTCTCCCCCCATTTTCGGGGCCCGGCTAGCGCCATACAAAACGGGGCGCTTCAGACGTGCTCCGAGTTTGCTCTGAGCGAGTTCGCTCCGAGTTTGGAAAGACTTCGTTTTGAACCGAAACGAACGTCAATCGCTCACTCATCACCGAATTTCAAACTCGGCTGTTCACACGCACGTTTGGAAAAACAGAGCGAGTTCGGTGCTAACTCGGAGCTTTTACATGTTGAAGCATAGTCACGGCTCAGAATTCGGAGTTCACTTCTGAAGCGCACCAGTATCATGTTTCGCCATTCTACAGTGCATGCCTAATACCGTAGCGTACTTACCCTGGTGAGAATTTGGTAGATCCAGGGATGCATGAGGCCTCTGGCATGTCGCTGCGCCGCCAGTCTCAGGATGTCCGAGTGGACGGGCGGGACGAAGTGCAGACTCGCCCCGCCTTTCCCCGCTCTTCCCGTCGTACTGCTGGAGGCAGCAGCAGTGCTTCCTTTCACAGACGCATTCCCTGCTTTCGTCGTAGCTGTGCTTCTTGCGGTAGAGGAGGTGGAGGCAGCAGTCGTCGCTGTCGCCTCGTTCGTCGGCGTCGTCACTCGCGCCGATTCCGTTGTGCTGGTGGTGGTGGTGGTTAACTCATCCTCCAACTCCTCGTCCTCGCCTTCCTCCGCTTGACCGTTGGGTACGTCGGCTCCTGCAAAAAAGGAAAATGTTGCTCACAGACTGATCACGGACTTGGACATGTGATAATGCTGTATGGTACTTGGCCATTCGTAAAAGACAGCTGAGATAGGTACAAATATGCAATTGTGGCCTCGACCGAAAGTGCTATCTGTGTGTTGCGTTCAGTGCGCACGCACATAGCACTTTCCGCCTACGTAGAGGTACAGTGTGTGACTAATGCACGTACACATGCACGCACACGCTACGTATTACTCAATACACCACACGCCACCTTGATTCACATAACAAGCGCCTTTTACAAAAAATTGATACTACCCCTCTGCAAACTCACAACTCTACACAGATCTCATCACTAACTCGGCACGCTCAAAACAATGCGCGGCGAGGGGCGTATGCTCGGCGAGTACATAGCTCGATACACGTAAAGGCACAATACACAATGTTGAAGCATAGTCACGGCTCAGAATTCGGAGTTCACTTCTGAAGCGCACCAGTATCATATTTCGCCGTTCTACAGGGCATGCCTAATACCGTAGCGTACTTACCCTGCTGAGAATTTGGTAGATCCAGGGATGCATGAGGCCTCTGGCATGTCGCTGCGCCGCCAGTCTCAGGATGTCCGAGTGGACGGGCGGGACGAAGTGCAGACTCGCCCCGCCTTTCCCCGCTCTACCCGTCGTACTGCTGGAGTCAGCAGCACTGTTTCCTTTCACAGACGCATTCTCTGCTTTCATCGTAGCTGTGCTTCTTGCGGGATAGGAGGTGGAGGCAGCAGGAATGACCAGCGTCTTCTTTCACCTACACAACAAACAAACACACACGTACACACACGCATACGAAATATGGGCCTCTTGCAGTAACTTGCGGTAACTTGCTTCAGACGTACTCCGAGTTTGCTCCGAGCGACTTTGGTGCTAACTCAGAGCTTTTACATGTTGAAGCATAGTCACGGCTCAGAATTCGGAGTTCACTTCTGAAGCGCACCAGTATCATATTTCGCCGTTCTACAGGGCATGCCTACTACCGTAGCGTACTTACCCTGGTGAGAATTTGGTAGATCAAGGGATGAGGCCTCTGGCGTGTCGCTGCGCCGCCAGTCTCAGGATGTTCCTGCGGGATAGGAGGTGGAGGCAGCAGGAATGACCAGCGTCTTCTTTCACCTACACAACAAACAAACACACACGTACACACACGCATATACCACATACAGACCTCTTGCGTTATGATCACACCATACTGAGAGCGCTACAAATAGCCAATGAAAATCTGGGACGCACAAATTGGGAGAAGGAACCGGGGCGAAAGCCAATCAGGGGTGGAACATAAGCCCGCAAGCCACCGTTGACCATAACACAAGCCAAAGACAAATAGATCGGACGATATGTTGTCCCGGTCAGGAAGCGAAAAGGGTAGGTTCGAATCCTGCGAGTTAGTGCAAGCGTACGTGGGTTTGATTATCCATCATTTGATTGGGTAAGGGGGGGGCAAAAGTAAGCATACACTCACTCGAAAATGCAAAAATAGGCCCCACCTAACTCGTGGACAGGAGGATTTTGGACACTTTCGGACAAGCAAATGTAATACTAGAGCAAAAATGAATTATATACGAATCCTACAAAAGATTTAAAATCTCCACAGTCTAGCGTATCCTATCCTATACGAAAGATTCCTACCTACCAAATTTCCTTTTCCTTTCTTTTTTCTTTCCCCTTCCTTTTCTTTTTTATTTTTCAGCCAAAGCTAAATAAATTACCACGAGACGAGAATAAAACGTGTACTCCTACAAAAAGTTACATACAAAACCACGAACTTCTCGAATTAGCTAAACAAAAAGCTTAACAGCTAATCAATGAAGCTTCTAATCAAAAAATTATATACGACGAAATTATAGCTTAGACTTAGAGCTACACAGACATCCCAAAAAATTTCGGAAAAACTACATTTCCAACCACAAAATCACTGTTTTAAAGGCGTAGTAAAATTAGCTAACAAAACAGCTAATAATTAATGAACGAGGACGAAATTCAAAAATCCACTCGACAATATTGGGGAGAAGCTTATGAACTACACATAGAGCAAAAAATTTTTGAAAAATACATAAAAATGCAGAAATTGAAGGAGTGTGCGCAAACTCCCAGTACAAAATTTTAAATAATTCAAAATTACACCTTTTAAACGAGCACCTACAGAAAAACGACATATGGGTGTTGTCGAGATCAAAACCTAATCTAGCCAAACAAAAAAAAACCGAATGAAAAGCATACATTATAAGACAAGTTATGCTTGTCCGAAAGTGCTCTATATGTAACGACACCATGACTGTAGTAGTCCTGTCGTGGCCAGTTGTTATTATTTTCGTCATACCGTCTGTTCAGAATTTTCGTAATAAAAGATTGACGTATTAAAAGATACCGAATACGGTTCTTACATCTCGTTGCCACGATCGGACGATGTTTTAAAGGGCAAGCATTGTGTGCTGGATGTGAGCGGAAAGGCGATCCGACGCCTGCAAGTGGCTGGCTTGTATCCAATCGCTATCTTCCTCAAACCATACAGCCCAGCGCAGATCGCGTACGGAAACAGTCTTTCGGCTTCATTTACAGTATGTCACATATATGTACATGCTCACACCGATAGCCTTTCCATGTGCTCGTACGTTTCTAGGAAGTGGTACAAAGGGTTGAATGATGAAGAGGTGCACAAGCAGTATGAGCGCGCCCAGATGCAAGAAGCAGAGTTCGTCAAAAATTTCACAGGTACCTATGTGGTAGCGTCTGTAATACATGCATAAAGTACTGTGATGTGGGGTTTGTAGGTACTCACTGTATCAAAGTTTTTTATCCGGGGACAGCTATAAAAATAGAAAGTATAAAAAAGAAAAAGTTGTAGTTATTGCATTTTGTGGTAAAAACCATAGCTGTTCCCGGAAAAGAAATTATTTGGTCCACGTGGTAGTACTGTACGTGACGCCCCTCACACACACGGTGCTCTCAATGTTTTTGGCTATTATAGCGATTGTGCAAGGAAACACGCCAAAGGAGATCTATGAGCGCGTTAAGAGCGCAATTCGAGAGCACAGCGGACCAACGATGATTTGGGTGCCGTCGAGGGAGCGTCTACAATGATGAGCCAAATCAGCCACATGAAAACGAGGGCCGGAAGTGTAAAAACATGAAGTGTGCTATTGTGGCAGGATTGATTGGGGTTAGATGAATTCGAATTGTCCAGGTTTGAACTCACTGTATAGGCGAACATAGTACATACGTCAGTGTAGTACGTTCGTAGTGCGTACCAATTTCGTTTTGTAGTGACTGCTATTGTGAGATAACAAGCTATTTGCGTGTACATACATTATTTTATTTACACTTCGTTACTATGGAGCCAATAGCTCTTTATGTTGATGTACAGAAATGAAAGTGTGAATTCTTGCTGCTTATTTTGTTTTACTTGTGCTAGCTAAGGGTCAGATCAGAACCGTTCGGTGATGATATCTGCTTCTTCTTCGCCCCTTTCTTCCTCGTTGTTTATCGGGATTACTGTAACTACATTGTTGGGGGCACCGGAGCTTGTTTGTTCTTCTTCTGCAGCTGCAATTTGCTCTTGTTCTTTCCTACGAGTTAGTTCCGCAACCAGAGCCAGACGATATCGTTCGTAGGCGATCACAATATGGATCACGTCCTGCTTGTACATTTTCATCAGTAGAGAATCGAACGCTTCCAGTTGATGGGAGCGGAACAAGTCCCACTGAAACAATACCAGGAATTCACACACTCTTGAGTCTTGACTATCAATTAGAATTGGAATTGATACTCCTGCTAGTGATCTTACTAGTGCGCTAAACACGTGACGAGTAAGCTCACGATGAGAATTTGAACTTCAAGTTCTGTTGTGAGTGAGTTTTGAGTTGTCCCATACTTGCGCACACGAGTTAAGAGACGTTTTCTGTAAGGATTGAGAGTAGCCTGTAGTATAGGCGGAATGGGGGTACTTTTTGTGAATCGAGATAATATGCCTATCGGATTCCCCATCAAAAACTGCATATGTTGATGAAGTTTTAGGAAAAAACTTGTTCAGGCATCATCGAGATATTGATGGGTAAAGGTGGGCAGGTCGCATTTTTGCCGTTTTTCAACGTTTTTAGCCATATTTCAGCAACCGAAGGGCTTAGAGGGCTACAATTTGGTACACACATACATCCCATAGGGACCCAAGTCTGGACCAATTTTGAGCCCAATCGGCCACCTGTGTGGCGAGATATAGCGTCACAAAGTGCATTTCTGTATATTTTGCACCTGTTGCAAATTTAGTTTTTTGAATACCACGGCGCGAATACATGCCCTGCACGGGGTAAAATTTTGACAGCAAGTAGAGAAGGGTTAGGCCTAAAAACTTTAGTACTACCGCAAAAAATCTCTATAATTGGAATTAAGACTACAGTCCTCTTGAATAGTGAAAAATACAGCAAAAATTTTCCCGCCTTTTTTATTTTTCAAGATAAATGAGCAATACCACTGAAACTTTTTCCTCGTAAGTAGCCTATCTTATGTAGAATTTGATGTAGATTTCAAAAATAAAATTGTTTTTCCCAAAAAATTTAACCCTTACCCAAAATTCACAAAAAATATACTACTTTTGCAAAATTATATGCTAGGGGTTAAATTTTTCGGGAGAAATAATTTTATTTTTGAAATCTACATAAAATTCTACATAAGATAGGCTACTTATGAGGAAAAAGTTTCAGTGGTATTGCTCATTTATCTTGAAAAATAAAAAAGGCGGGAAAATTTTTGCTGTATTTTTCACTATTCGAGAGGACTGTAGTCCCAATTCCAATTATAGAGATTTTTTGCTGTAGTACTAAAGTTTTTAGGCCTAACCCTTCTCTACTTGCTGTCAAAATTTTACCCCGTGCAGGGCATGTATTCGCGCCGCGGTATTCAAAAAACTAAATTTGCAACAGGTGCAAAATATACAGAAATGCACTTTGTGACGCTATATCTCGCCACACAGGTGGCCGATTGGGCTCAAAATTGGTCCAGACTTGGGTCCCTATGGGATCTTTTCGCACGCCAAATTGTAGCCCTCTAAGCCCTGCGGTTGCTGAAATATGGCTAAAAACGTTGAAAAACGGCAAAAATGCGACCTGCCCACCTTTACCCATGAATATCTCGATGATGCCTGAACAAATTTTTTCCTAAAACTTCATCTACATATGCAGTTTTTGATGGGGAATCCGATAGGCATATTATCTCGATTTACAAAAAGTACCCCCCTTCCACGTACTATGCAACCGCTACAGAAAACCTTTCTTAAATTATTCCCCCCTCCCCCCCCCCCCCTTCCATTTCCAAGGTCGGGTGTATATGTTCAATTCACCGTAGTCACTAGTCACCACATTTCAATACGTATATGTGTGTATGTAATGTACGTACACGTATCTGAACAGTCCAGCCGCATTCAGTGAATTCACCCACCACGTGTGTAGCGCACTTCTACTGTGGCATTATAGCAAGCTGCATACACTGTACTACGCGTACGTCACTACGTACCGTGCTGTTTAGTACACTGTGTAATCTCAACTCACCTTGAGCAGATGATCTGTGTCGTGAGAGGCTTTCGAATAAACCAACAGCCAAGGCGGCACGCCTAAAAACATTTGCAAAACGAAACAATACTATTCATTACTTGCGGAGAGGTAGCGGAAGGTTTTCTAAAACGTCCAAGTGCAATTTAGGGTACTATGGGGTAATCCAGGCCATGGGAAAATTCGGTCACCTAAGTTTCAGAGCTGTACGTTCAGTATATCTCAGCAACCAATGGACCGATTGAGACAAATAATATATCAATCGATTACTTTCAACGCTCCTCTTTCCATGAGCTATTTGGTTCATCATTTGCTGAAACAGCAAGTTCACAGCAGCTCAGGTGGCCGGGTTTACCCCATAGTACATAGTACCCTATACAGAGTTTTGCGCGACTTCAAAATCTCCGTATTCTCTCAATGAACCGAAGCTACGTACAGTACATGTATAGGCGTATAAGCATTTATGCATTCGGTGTGATTGAACATTGCACGTTGCACTGTACGTACGTGGTAATTCGGGTAACATGATAGTACGGGGTAATTCGGGCCGGGGGTAATTCGGGCCATCGCGAGCTACTATTATTTCCAATTTGGAAGGGCGAAAATTGGTGATCGTGCTATAAAAATCATCCTTGTTCGCTCTACTAATCTGGAGGTTGTACCTACACCTGCTGGGTTTCACCATCACCCTCCTCAGACGTGGGCCTGGGGGTGAGGGGGGGTATGTTGAACGCACCCCCACCCCTACCTCTCCATACCCCCACCCGTACCCCCAGGAAAAGTGAAAAGCAACATACCCCCGCGTACCCCCAGAAAAAAAACAGCACTACGTATCCCCACCGCGTAACCCCAAACTTGAAATCAGCAGTTTGTCTGCCAGGACACGTACCCCCACCCTTTTTTCCTCTGGCTTACATCCATGCTCAGACTTTTTACATACTCCACAAAGTGCATGCATTGTCAAGAATTGTTGTTTGTAGTTGCACAATGTAGTGAATAGTTTTATATAATGGTTTATCCCTATCATTCCAGACAAGTTGCTAAAGTATTCAACAGTGGAAATTCGATTCGAACACATACTTACACACCACTCTTATCAACCCACCACTGCATTTTGTATAAATATTACAAGGTGCACAATAAAAACTGTTGCACTGTGTGCAAAAAAATAGTGCTCATTTTTTTCTGGGGATAGATATAGACTTTGTGGGGTAATGTATTACACCATTTACAGTTGGGGGTACGTAAATATGCTGGGGGTACGTGAGGTTTTTTCTTGGGGGTACGTAAAAAATCTGGGGGTACGTGGCCAAAAAATTTTTTTGGGTGGGGGTACGCAACACCCCCCACTTTTGACCTCCTGCATACCCCCACTGACAGACCCCCACCCTCAAAACCGTGCCCACGTCTGCCTCCTATGTCCTAATTGAGTGCTCGTGACCCGAATTAGCCCCAGCCGCCCCGATTTACCCAAACACGTTTCATTCCTGTAATTACTTTGATTTCCAATGGTAGGCAGCAGTCGTCTGACAGTGGTCAATAACTGTTCCGTTGTTACAGGGGAAGAAGTAGACGCGCCCTCCTCCCCTCCATCCATAGCCTCCTTCCATCCTCTCGTCGTTTGGGAGAAGTCAGCCAATAGTCGTCGCTTCTCCGTCAAATTTAAAGCCGGCTGCGACTGTGACAGCAAGTTGGAACCGCCACCGTCCATTAACAGAGTAGACTGCACGTGAGGTGGGGGTGCAACAGGTGGTAGACGGCCAAAATTGCCAACTGCTACTGGAGGAAGATGAGGGGAGTTGTTTGGAGAGTGAGACTGAGCAGGCACTGCAGCATTCTCATAAAGAGCAGTAGGTGTAGGAGGCTGCTGGGAGGAGAAAGAGGAAGCTGTTGCTGGCATGCAGCCAGGATGCTCTCTCTGACTGTCACCGGTCGCTGAACTGAAATAGAACAACGCTCTCCTACAAGCAACCGTTGATCTTATATGGAAAATAAGTAGTCTTTTCGTTTTTTCGTATCCCCTACTTGCGCTGCTACGCAACTTGGTGCAGGAAACCGAGGCAAGCCAAGCCCCTTTTCAGATGCAACGCCCACATGGAAATACATAAGAACAAAAGGCGCGACAGCCGACAGCAGCAAGAATGCATAAAGAGATTCTGAGGAATCGCAATCTCTTAGGCATTCTTGGCAGCAAGATATTGTAAGCTACCTACTGCATATTGTAAATCTGTAGGCTCTTCTAGTCGGCCGACGAAGTACACCGCACTAACATACATGGGGTAATGTGGGGTAACTCCGACCATGGGGTAAACCCGGCCACCTAGCACTGAAGGTCGCTCTTTTTACGGGGGTGGCCGGGTTTAGTCCACCGATAAACCTTGCTGAGTTTGCCACATACATGATACCGTACCGTAGGGTACTGTGGGGTAAACACGGACACGGGGTAAACCCGGAAAGCTAAGCTTTTCTGAACTTGCCGCTTCAGCAAATGATGAACATGGTGTAGCTCATTTGAAAGAGGTGAGGTTCAAGGAATCGATTGGTAGACTACTTGTCTCAATCGGTCGTATGGCTGCTGAGATATACTAGGTGTCCGGGTTTACTCCCGTGTCCGGGTTTACCCCACAAGTACCCTACATACGTACTTGACATAGACGACGCCGGTATGGGGCGTGAAGAGTTTGGTGTATCCCGGCGGCAGAAAGGTCTCCGGCTCCAGCGGGTGAGTCCAGTGGGTGCTCTGAGTACTGTGGTCAATGTAGTACTTGCGTCCATTCGTCGTCCAGTCTACGGTCCAACTGGGAGGCAGCGGAGGCTCTTCCATCGTGGAACTACTGCAACTGGCAACGGACACGGTAGATGCAGCTGCTACGCCACCGTCGACTAGTATGGCTCCTGGTCCTGCCACGGCGCCCCTTGAAACGCCCCGCGACAGCGGAGGGCAGTCTGGAAGAAAAGAAGGGAAAACGCAGTAAAAGCGGTGCTAGTGCGCCACACACGAGGTGAGTAAACTCACGGTGAATTCCCCGTAAGTATGTGATGAAGCATAGGGAGGCCGGTGAACTCACCGTGAGTTTGAAACTCACCACGTGTGAACACGTGAGAAAAATTTTGCGCGTGGGAGCAAGTGAGAATGCTCTACACGAAAAATAAAACTCGAAGATCAAACTCACCGTGAATTCTCCGTGAGTTTACTCACCACGTGTGTAGCGCGCTACTGACAGACTGCTGTGACGTGCCGCGTTCCGTATGGCGACAGCCGGGCCCCGAAAATGGGGGAGAGAAATAGGACCGAACGGGAATCGAACCCACTACCCTAGGGCACAACTGTAGACTTGGGCACACCACAAGGTACCGGTTCAAGGACAGATGGCAAAACTCGCCTTACTGTACCAAAAACTGTGTGGTTTACGTACACTATTGGCCTCGGACGTTATTGCCATACGCACGCAGCACGTAACAAAACAATAAGGACGAATTACTCCCACCCCCGGCCCCAATTACCCTGCACTACTATACAAACATTTATTTGGGACTTACGCAGTAAAGCTTGCGCGTTGTCCGGGCCATCATTTCGAGAAGAGCAGAAATCATTCTCTTCGCGCGATTGCAAGAGTCCTAAATTTGGCACACTGTAGGCTTGCAGCAGTCTTCCCCTCTGCTGTTGCACTTGTTCTGTCTCATGTATCGAATAGTAGGGAGGCTGCTGCCCCGCTGTTGTTTCTTCTTCTTCCTGTACCGAACTAAACTGAGAATTGTTGTACACGTAGTAAGGCGGTATTGATGGTACACCACTGTCCATTCCAGTCGTTTGCGAAGACACACCACTACTACTCCACGTAGAAGGTTCAGGCCCGGGAACATCTTGCACATCGCTGCGAGCTGACGACACCACATTAAACCTGGACTCCGACGGGAGAGAGCGACGATGAATTGGCAAAATGCCAGACAGACAAAAGGCGGAGCAGACAGGGGGCTTCTCTTTCAGCTGTTTGTTGTTGTTGTTGTTATTGGTAGGCCTGAGCACAGCAGCAACAGCCGACTTCCCTGCGTAATAGTTGGTGCAAGAGTTATCGAATGGGGTGTTGTGCGCCGCGTCCTTCGAAACACCATTCTTCTTCTTTCTGGCCTTCTTCTTACTCTGTTCCTTCTTCGGTTCGGTAGGAACTACGCTTAGAAAGTCTAAAAAACATAAATACCAGAAAATCTTATATTAGCCTCCAGAGAAGAGAAATGCAGTTACCCCTCCTCTATTTTGCAGGTCGCCGCGACCAAAATGCGACCTAGTGCGACAAAAATGCGATCGCATTCGTATCGCATTAGTATCGCTTTTGTATAGCATTTGTATCGCATGCGGTCGCATGCGATCGCATTTTGGTCGCATTTTGTAAAAAATTTTTTCCAAAAATGCTACCAATGGCGTTTTGGACACTTTGTAAATTTTGCCGTCTGGGGTCGCATTTTGGACGCGGCGACCTGCGAATAGAGGACGGGAAAAGCAGTCAAGGCTCATTCACATCCGAAACATGCGCAGGGCGTACGCCGTCAGAGACACATACAGCCATGGGTACACTTGAGCGTACACCGCGCCGTCCAACACCAATGCGAACGGGCCTTTACACACAAATCGTTCAATTCAGACGCATAGGCCTACATACATATGCTAGAATTTTGCGTATGCCGCAAGACATAACGAAAACACACAGACACAGTGGTTGTAGCACACATGCACAATACCAAGAATATATAATTGGGGTTAGGGGAAGAATGGAGCACACAGTGTAAACGAAACAGGGCATCCCTGACTCATATTCAGTCCTTTTTATTGGTTTCGTAAAAAACCTTTATGAGAAGGTCCACGAAAGAGCGGGGCAGGCTGAAACCGGCAGATAGCGGGGCAGGCTGAACAGGCAACCCCCAGACCCCATCGCCTCCGGCGGCTGGGGCTCCGCCCCAGACCCCAGTGGCTCGCTACGCTCGCCAAAATTTTTGCGCCCCAGATTTTCATAGGCTATCTATAGCCCTGATGAATGCTAGCGGAAGTTGTTATTTCCGGTTGATCTTGTGAAAAATTGCCCATGAAATTGCGTATGATACGGGAAATTTGAAATGGCGCTCAACGAAACACGACGAATGGCGTGGTGCGCCGTGCTCGCAACGCTGAAATTGACTATTTTCGGTCCTACTGTATCGCATTCAGCGCTCTCGTGCTCGAGTTCGCATCACTAGCGATTACGATTTTTTTCCATAATTATAATCTACTAGGTCGTCCCTAAAAAACTGACAAAAAATTAGACCGGGCAATTCACAACATGATGCGCTATTCACATATTAGCTGAAAAATCGCGAATCCCGCTACAGTAATTTTCGACTTCAATATGCTATAACTTCCGTTGCAAGAGGTGTAGAGGGCTGAAATTTTGCGTGCAGGTAGGATCCCATGGGGGCTACGTGTGTACAAAAAATCAGCCGGATAGCTCCACTGGAACCGGAAATATCTGCAAAAAAGGGTCAATTTCAGCGATTTTGCGACCTGGCGACCTTTGGACGTGTCTAGCTCGCCACACAGGGCGAATTTTTTCATGCGGTTTTTTGTTTGTGAAAGAGCAACACCTAGGGTATTGATTCCTGCATTCGCCCCACCCGCTAAATATTGACCCCGTCCGGCCCTATATACTCAGACTCTCACAGCTCCCAGAATTTATATATTAAGGCAAGGTTTCCCTGGTGTGTGCATTGTTCACGGACACCCTCAAAATTTCGCATTTCCTATTCGGTTCATAAATAAGTACTACAACACATGGGGAATCGAATGCAAAAAACCGCATCTCAAAATTCGCCCTCGTTGACGAGTTATACATGCCCAAACCCTCCTGACCATTTTAAGGCGAAAATTACATAAAATGCATTCTTTTTAGGTTCCAGTGGACGCAGCCGGCTGAAATTTTGTACACACATACCCCCTATGGGACCCTACCTGCAGGGAAATTTTTAGCCTTCTAGCCCTCTTCACACTGGAGTTATGGCGTTTTACAGTCAATTTCCATGCAAACTGGGGCTAGATTTTTTTTAGGTTATATGCCTATAGCTCATTAGATACAGTACCGGCCGCTCTGAAAATTTTTATCCCTTTAGGTAACCCATTATAGTTTTCGAAAATACAAAAAGAAAAAATTCGGTAGTGGTCCATGAAAGAGAACGGTCCTCATGAATAGTGAAAAATTCAGGAAAAATTTTCCCGCCTTTTTCTATTATTCAAGATAAATGAGCAATACCACTGGAGCTTCTTCCTAAAAAGTAACCTATCTTATGTAGAATTTGATGTAGATTTCAAAAATAAAATTAGTTTTTCAAAAAAATTTAACCCCTAGCATATAATTTTGCAAAAGTAGTATATTTTTGAGATATTTTTAAGAATTTTGGGTAAGGGTAAAATTTTTTTGAAAAACTAATTTTATTTTTGAAATCTACATCAAATTCTACATAAGATAGGTTACTTTTTAGGAAGAGGCTCCAGTGGTATTGCTCATTTATCTTGAATAATAGAAAAAGGCGGGAAAATTTTTCCTGAATTTTTCACTATTCATGAGGACCGTTCTCTTTCATGGACCACTACCGAATTTTTTCTTTTTGTATTTTCGAAAACTATAATGGGTTACCTAAAGGGATAAAAATTTTCAGAGCGGCCGGTACTGTATCTAATGAGCTATAGGCATATAACCTAAAAAAAATCTAGCCCCAGTTTGCATGGAAATTGACTGTAAAACGCCATAACTCCAGTGTGAAGAGGGCTAGAAGGCTAAAAATTTCCCTGCAGGTAGGGTCCCATAGGAGGTATGTGTGTACAAAATTTCAGCCGGCTGCGTCCACTGGAACCTAAAAAGAATGCATTTTATGTAATTTTCGCCTTAAAATTGGTCAGGAGGGTTTGCGCATCTATAACTCCTCAACGAGGGCGAATTTTGAGATGCGGTTTTTTGCATTCGATTCCCCATGTGTTGTAGTACTTATTTATGAACCGAACAGGAAATGTGAAATATTGAGGGTGTCCGGCCTTCTATAGTCAGACTCTCACACGACTCAGAAATCTTGCCTTAATATCTCGATTACGGTAGGGGTTAAAAATTTCGTTCGAAATGTATATAATTCCGCGAAGAATGGGGAGTTGAACAAAAAAACCGCATGCGAAAACCCCTACTGGTGGCCGAGATATGGCCGTTTATGCGAGGAGAAAATTCAGTGGTAACAAAGTGTCACTAAAGTTGGCCAAACTTGAGCGGCCGTATCTCGCTAACGGTTAAGCGCAGAAGGGTCGGAATTGTCGCATCTTACATAACTTTTTACGCGTTCGAATGAGCTAGGTTTCGTCGAAATCGGAGATCAGCCGGTTTCAGGCCCCCATACTGGGCTGCCCCGCTCTTTCGTGGACCTTTTCTTATAAAGGTTTCGTAAAAACCTATGTAAAGGATATCCTTTACAAAGGTTTTTTGAAAAAACCAATAAAAAGGACCGCATATGAGTCAGGGATGCCCTGTTTCCTTTACACTGTGTGCTCCATTCTTCCCCTAACCCCAATTATATATTTTTGACAATACTTGTTATCTGAGGAGGAGCGCTGCGTCTCGTATATCGGCCAGGTGTTCCCTCCAGAAACACAGGCATCAGCTCGTTCTTGGACTTGGAACGAAACATTGGATCTTGCTTCGCTCATGTCATGGATCATCATCTATCTTGTCAACCTGAGCAAACACTCCTCATCCATCTTCCTTGTTCCTTCTTCGAATTCGAAGGGTATTAACTAATACGCAACCAAAACAACCAACAACCAAAACAACCAACGTGGACTTCCTAAAAAATAGCTCCGCCTAAATGACACACTAGTTGCGAGTGTGAAGAACCATGATCAATCAATATAGGCTACCCTTATCGAAATTGTGGGGTAGTGTGAGGAAAGTTGGTCCAACAGATGCAGTAGTGTAGTCTAGAGTGATTGAAAAAATGGAAAACTTCCAATGTCATAGGCATTCAACCAAAGTAGCATGAATTTGCATGAAAAAATATGGATGCAATTCCAGGTGTTGAAGTTACTGGGCACTGAGAGCTGGGTGGTGAATGGTAATATATGTTATGTGCAGGCGCTTGGGCAGACTTCAGCTCAGGCTGAGGCTTAGGCTTAGGGCTTAGGTATTGGTTACATAGGGGTAGACCTCAGCCTTAGCCTCAGTTTCTCTGTGTGCCTGTGCAAAATAGATATTACCATGCACCACCCAACGCCATAGTTCCTCTTGCACGAGCATAGGAAATATTCCAAATTACCCCGCACTACCCTATTGCAAGCGCTGGCTCAAATATTTTCTGCTACCCTGCCCATTTGTTGCTTCGACAATGTCTGTTGCACCACTTTGTTTGTGTGCGTAATTTAGGCGGATCCTATTTTCAAGAAGTCCACGTTGGGTGCGATTTGGGTGTTTTGGTTGTTGGTTGTTTTGGTTGCGTATTAGTTATTACCATTCGAAGTCCTGTATACTTGACCCATCAAAAATGATCTACAGCCCACAAGGTGCCACAAGGCGCCGAAGTGAACAAATTATAGTCGGAGAAACGATCAAGAGTTCGCTTGACAATTTTGCCGCTCCCGTGGCAATGTAACATTTCTAAACATTCTAAACAAGAATAGCAACCGGCTTTTCGACCCTTTTTCAAAAACTATTGCTATTCTTGTTTAGAATGTTTTAGAAATGTTACATTGCCACAGGAGCGGCAAAATTGTCAAGCGAACTCTTGATCGTTTCTCCGACTATACGTGGAAAAACTATAAAAGGACGAAGCAACGCAACGCGACGATGTCGTTATCGTCTTCGCTTTTCCAACCGTAACTTCTTCGTTCGCTGCCTGTACGGATCACACACGACACAGTTGATGTCAGCAAATGAAATCTTTTTGATGGGTCATACATACATGAGAGGTGACGCTCGGTGTAATGTTTTATACAAAATTTGCAAACCATGCAATGCATTGCCATGCACTCGTGTCTGTCTGTCTTCTTCAGTTCATTATTGCAGCCCACACACACTGACCGGACCTCCGTCGGAGCCATCCTTACGCTTTCTTTTCCATCTCTCTCGTGATAAGCATAAGTTTGCTCAAACAAAAATGTATGGGCATGGCAAGCAGGAAATAAACACTATAGCCATAAACGAAAGAAGACAAACAAAAAGATAACGTATTATTGAGTTTGATTATGACTTCCCTTTTGCCATCCAACCAATCCAAACTCTTCAAGTCGGCAAGCGCAAGGCAAACATGCTGGTAAGCTTTTTTAACCGAACGCATTTTTTATGATCAGTGGCGTCGGCGTGTTTCTTTCACGTAGAGTCTATCCAGTCCAGCCGTGCGCTTATAGTCCTTTAGCCAGCTAGTTCAGTTCACCAACCAAGACTTCCGAACCACACGTCGTAATCGTAACCAACCAGTCATGGCTCGTTCACCATACGTGTCGTAAATCCATACGTCAGTAACATCCGAAACGCCCGTAATGCCGCGTTCACCATACATCCGTACGCCAGTAACGTCCGCAAGATGTACTGTACTGTACATATCTAGAGTACATTACGGTTACGGACGTACAAATTTACGGATTTTCGGACGATAATGGTGAGCGCAACATCTCGCGAATACGTTACGGGCGTACGGAATTACGGACTATGGCGAACGCGTTCGCAGCATATCAGTCGGGCTGGTTGGCTGACGAGCGAATTTTACCACGGAAGAGAAATAGGCTATGGGTTAAGTTAAAGCCCCGCCTCTGGCTATCAAACACATCAACCTACATACTGTAGTATAGTTACAGAGTTACACAACACATTCTTTCACGTTAGAGCCATTGCGTATGCAATTACTGTACCGTTGCTTGGTTGGTGGCATCATAAAGACAAGCGAATGAGCGCAAAGAAAATGTCTCTTCTCCACACGTTTTTGTTTCTTGTCATCTGCGGCGCCGTTTATGGCACATATTTCACTAACCAATGCGAAAAAGTAGCCGCAGGGCATACGCAAAACAACGATCAACGCTGTAACATGTTCAGCGCTTGCTGCTTCCAGAACTGTAACATCACATGTCAACACACCTGTAGCGTTGCTTCGGATTTGAATTGCGACACCCAAAATCCTTCCAATGCCTACTGCAAATGCGGAAACCCAGCTCAAGATGTAACCAGTAAATGTGTGCACAGTAGTCCAAACGGAAGTGCCACGACCATGAGCCCTCTGCAAGTCTGCAGACAGTTCAAAATCTGCTGCTATTCCCAATGCAGGGCCATTCAACAAGCTTGCGCCAACAATTGCAATACCCGCCAGAAGGTTGATTGCACCAGCACGGATAACGTCTGGCAGACAAACACCGTCTGCTTATGCGGCGATTCGCCAAACGTATCTGAGGCTGCTACTGGGAAATGGCCGGGACCCATCTTGGTCAGCTTCACTGGCATCATCGCAATGAACAAAGCTGTCTTTGGATGAAGCAAACAAATATTCCTAGGCCTAGTATTCTTTTAGAAAGAAAAAAGATACGCATATGTATGCTAGCAGGTCAATTGCATGCTATTCGCTCTCCAAAAGCAGGTGGGAGTGGGATGGGGTAATGAAACGCGAATATATGGAAATGCATCTCTTATGCTTCAGTACAGATGCAGACTAACCCAATAGACCAAACTACTTTTGGAGAACAGCATACAATAACCTGCGTTGGTCTCACCAAGCTCCAACTTCGTGGACCTTGCACCTCAGTACTGTGGACCTTGCACCTCAGTACTTCTTGATCGATCAGTCGTATGTTCAGTTCATCAACTTCCTCCAACCTACGTCATGCTTCGCGCAAGTCACCCTAAAACGTAGCAGTTGGTACCCCAGTCATTATTTATCTCGACAATGAGACATCATAGAGCATGCGGTCAAAAGGCCACGGCTAATTTTCAGCCGCGATGACAATAAAAACCGCTTGCGTCTATCTGCTCTAAGTGGCGAGATTTCGCCGATTTCCTTCAGTACTAAAATCGTCGACATCGGCTTCGACCATTGGGCAATTCTAAACCTCGCAAACGCCCGAAAAATCAAAATGGCAGAAATAAGCATACCGTATACCTGTGCATAGCCCCATATGTACTGTACAGTACCGTATTTACCTGTGCATAGCCCCATGGGGCTATGCAAAAATTGAGAGGTCCTATATGGGGCTATGCATAGGGGGGGGGCTATGCATAGGGGGGGATATGCATAGGACATTTTTTATGTTTTTGAGAGGTGCGCAGAGGCATATTTTTTAGGCCAAAAGCACGTGATTTAGGGCATAATTGAGGTCAAACCAGGGTTATTCTAGTACAATACACGCCCAAGCAGGCTTATAGGCATCTTAGCTTGGTGTGGGAGTGCCTATGTGTAGGTTATGACCAGCTTATGTAGGTAGGTTCAGGTACCCTACAGTACATATGGGGCTATGCATAGGGGGGGGCTATGCATAGGGCATTTTTTATGTTTTGCCAATATGGGGCTATGCATAGGGGGGGGGGCTATGCATAGGGGGGGGGCTATGCACAGGTAAATACGGTACCTGAACCTACCTATGTAAGCTGGTCATATAGTACCCATAGCCACTCCCACACCAAGCTAAGATGCCTATAAGCCTGCTTGGGGGTGTACTAGAATAACCCTGTTTTGACCTCAATTATGGACTAAAACACGTGCTTCTGACCTAAAAAATATGCCTCTGCGCATCTCTCAAAAACATAAAAAATGTCACATGCATAGCCCCCCCCCCCCCCCCCCCCATGCATAACCCCCCCCCCCCCATGCATAGCCCCATATAGGACCTCTCAATTTTTGCATACAGGTAAATACGGTACGTGATGAAGACGATGAAAATGCGCAAGCGCATCGGGCGTACAGGCCACAGGGTCGTAGGGTGTCGTGGTTTGCGTGGTTTAGCGTCTGCCAAATGGTGACACAATTTCAGTGCTGAAGGAATTTGGCGATATCTCGCCGTCGCCACTGAGAGCAGATAGACGCAAGCGGTTTTTTATTGTCATCGCGGCTGAAAATTAGCCGTGACATTGACCGCTATGCTCTATGATGTCTCATTGTCGAGATAAATAATGACTGGGGTACCAACTGCTTGGTCCCACCAAGGGGCTCCTTGGTCCCACTTTAGTCCCTATGTTTGGAAGACTTTTCCGCCGGCCCTAACTTTTTCTTATGTTTCAGGTTCGGCGTTACGGTAACGGTAACTCTTACCGTGCATGCATGGAAAGGCCATCAAAACAAATAAAAAGTTTTGCATTGAAAATAAGGCATGGATTTTTCCAACTTTTACTAAAGCTCGCGGTGCAAAACCAAAAAGCAATAGTTTGCTTGCGAAACTGAAATAGGAATAATGGGATGCGCTGAAAGTAATAATGTGGAGAAAGAAAGAGCTTTGATAATTTCTATTTCAGTTTCGCAAACTATTGCTTTTTTGGTTTTGCACCGCGAGCATTAGTAAAAGCGGGAAAAATCCATGGCTTGTTTTCAATGCAAAAATTTTTATTTGGTTTCTGGGGTGGACGGTTTATTATGAGACACTCTGTGTACTGTAGGCCCCCAGTGTATAACCCCCCATTGGACCTCTCAATTTTTGGGGCTATACACCCAAAATTACGGTAGTCTTCCTAACAATAGTGCCACTGTCTCCATAACTTCGATCTGAACATACGGCTGCATTTCGTTGGTTAGTGAGTGGTGGGTGGGTAACTGGTGGGGTGAGTGCTTTTAGATTAGATTGGTCAAGTCAGGGGAGGAATATGCAAGTAGTGTACTGAGGCGGATGAAAGGCCTGCGACCAAGTTCCATCGTAGGAATTCTTCACTTGTTTTACGGTCGCATATTATGTGCGACCGCATACGACAGAACTTGGTCGCAGGCCTTCCATCCGCCACAACAGTACAGTACACTAATTGTATATTCTTGTGATTAGTGATTCAAAAGGAAATTGATTTGGTTCTGTTCAATCCGCCATGGGAATTTATTGATTTTATTGTCGTCGTCCATCGCTATGTACGGGAATATTGACTGGTATTGATTTTTGATCATTTCATTTTTCAAAGCGCGGTTGTTTGATTCGGATGCATTAAAAATGTGAATTTCGTTCTTTCTTACTTTCCCGCGAGATGTCGCCTCCGCGTCCGCGAGTTATTATTGGCCAAACAGCGTGGCCACACCCCTTTGTGTCGTCGACCACACCGATTTGAAAACGCGCCCACAAGTAGTCCTTGGCCTGCCTGCCTGCCTGCCGTGCTGTCTGTTGCGTTGCGTTTCTTCTTATCACTTCTGAGTGTGTCACGGCACCCGACCCTCCGGAACCCGACCTACCGACACAAGTACACGACGGCGCGCGAAACCGACAACCGACCGAAACGGTGTTGTTTGTTGGTTTGGTGTGGTTGGTTGGCTGTTTTGATTATCCTTCGCCTCTTGCTAGGCCTGTTTGCTTGTTCTTAGCTAATTGTTTTCTTTTCGTGATGTTGTTAGCTAATTATTAGCTGTTGATCCTCCTTTATTGCGCTTTTCCGAGTATTTGTATCCGGAAAAGGCTCCACGTATGCCTGTCTTCTTATCTAAAATCGCTGAAAAAGCAATGTAATGTAACGTAACCTATGCACTGTTTCAGTTGACCACAGGTTATTACGACTGCTTGTTTGCTTGCTTGGAGCCTTGGAATCAATTCGAAGAGAAGAGGTTTCAACTTGGGAAGAAGCTGGCTGCTTTGCTTTTCTCCGAAAAATGTGATCTCATTCATCCCCGTGTAAAAATCTTTACCCGACGGTAACATCATGCGGCAACGGATCAAATTCAGCGCAGAATTTATTGGAATTATCTTTCCTGGACGGGTGAAGTTACTGCGGAATAGGCTTCCAACAATGTTTCTGCTTTTATTCTTGCTGTTGATGGGGACGTGTTTGGCTTCTGTGGACGCAGGTATGTACGTACGGTGTCAATATTGTATGTATGTCGTGCAGTATATATGCTGTACCTCGCACGTACTAACGTATATAGTGAGAAAAACGTTTGTAATCTTCTCTGAGCAGCATTGTCAAGAATTGATAAGGAGGAGCCGGATGATGCAGGCTGAATCTCTTACCTTTTGTTCGCCTCAGCACGCTCCCTGCTTATTCTTCTTCCCTTATCAATTCTTGGTAATGTGGTCATTGCGCAACATAACAGAAAATGTCGCTTGAACTGAAAATGCTGATGCATCGGCGCATTGCCGTATGTACCTTCCGTACAGTTACCTGAGGCCTTTTGCACACACTGGTAGATTTGAGGGTACCTAGTAGAAAACTAACCAGCTGCACACGCTGGTATCTACTCAGCTAGCGCTTATTGCGCTGGAAAGAGCAATATTACCGGCAAATTACCAGCGAGTAAAAGTTGTCAGGTGGTTTTCTAGGTAACACCTGGTAAAAATTACCACCGCTCAAAGCTACAAGTGTGAGCGAGCGTCAAGAAAAATGTCTCATGTACCTGAGAATGGTAAGTTTGTTTTTGTTCATTTCAGCATCTTGTGGACCCAACGAACCTTGCCACAATGGTGGAGAATGCTGGAGGAAGAACTCGACCACTTTCCAATGCAGGTATGTCCACGTGTCACTGTACGTGTACTGTTATGTAAGGCTCCTTGCGCTTTCCTTGAATCGAACTGAGCAACAAGCATCAAATCAATCATATCTCTTTGCTTACACCAACCTCTAGTTATAGGCCTATGTCGTAAATAACTTACTACGGCTATAGTCTGGCCAATAGCAGTTGGCACCTGGACTCAAGGCGAGTTGCGTAGTTTGTATGTACTTCTGCTAAATAGGAGTACGCGAAGCGTGAACAGAAATCCGCACTTGTAAATCTATTTTACGCAACGCGCCTAGAGTCCAGGTGCCAACTGCTATTGGCCAGACTATAGGAGCGTACAATAATATGCACTGTTCTTTTACGTGCATGCATACTGAGTGATCTCAATCAATTCTCTGTGGTATTGGAATAAGCACTTCAACCACTGATACGGCGTTGTTTTTTGGAGCCCGTTATTTTATTTGCACCTTCTCCACTTGGTACGTGGGCCTACCGTATTTACCGGTAGATAACCCCCCCCCCCAATGCATAACCCCCCCAATGCATACCCCCATATTGGCAAAACATAAAAAATGCCCAATGCATAACCCCCCCCTATGCATACCCCCATATGTACTGTACAGTACCTGAACCTACCTATGTAAGCTCTTCATATAGTACCCATAGCCACTCCCACACCAAGCTAAGATGCCTATAAGCCTGCTTGTGGGTGTATTGTACTAGAATAACCGTGTTTTGACCTAAATTATGCCCTAAAACACGTGCTTTTGACCTAAAAAATATGCCTCTGCGCACCTCTCAAAAACATAAAAAATGCCCCATGCATAACCCCCCCCCCCAATGCATAACCCCCCCCCCCCCCTATGCATACCCCCATATGGGACCTCTCAATTTTTGCATACCCCCATGGGGCTATGCACCGGTAAATACGGTATGTGTACACTACACTATTGTACACTTACAAGCATAATGCGCATACATAAGACTGCCATGGCTGAATAGCAGAATGCGCTCCTGTTATCCTATCTATGTATATCCATGTCTGATGTCTGGGTGTGTGTAGCGAAGAAAATTTGTCATAGCGTCGGTTGCCTCCTGATGATGACGGTTGGCCCCCTACGGCCACCGTTCAAGGTTGTGGGAAAGGCAATACACTCTCTTGCGCGCTCGTATAATAGCCCAAACAGGCGCATTCATATACGCCAACTCTGCCCTAACGCGGATGTACATACATATACCGTTGGAGGCCAGCAGTAAACATGCAGTAAAACGGTCGTTGTTGTTATTTGCTCGGCTTGGTAGGTAGAGGTTGGAATAAGAAATTGCATGTTATGTACCTACACGCATGCAAAGAAAAGAAGTATGGTTCGTGTACATATGGCATATGGAAAGCGGGCGGATTATTTTGTATGATGATGGGGCTTGTAGGAGCTGGAGCCATTTGAGCTTACTAACAACAGACAGACAGCTCTCTCAGATGACCGTTTTGTCTTTGCACTATTCCCTATACATTATTCATACAGCTCTCAAGCTGTGATCGCTTTTGCGCAACAGAGCATGGGAAATGGTATGTAGCTACAACGCCAATCCGGCATGCAGCTGTTTTCTGTTGTATACTGGAGGGATCGTCTACCTTCTTCAGCTGTGCATTGGTGTTGTGGGCACTGCATGGGGCAAAGTTTGAAGGGCGATCCATTCTGTGCGGCTCTTTTACATACGCTGCAATGGCTGTATGCAGCTGTTTTCATATTCTGGAGGGACTAACTCCCTTCTACAGCCATATTGGTGTGTGGACAGCACGGGGCAAAGTTTGAGGGACGGTCCATTCATTCTCTAGTGTGCCGTTCTTTCTTTATAGGTCTTTTCCTTCTTTCTCTGCTCTAGGTCGCACGCACCTGAGCGAAGCGAGTGGACAATAGAGAAGGTCACAAAATGATGTCCTTCTGCCCTCTGATCTGACAAAAGCTTTCTTCTCTATTCTCCTTTTTTTGGCCGACCTCTGACCCATTGTTTTCTGCCTGCCGTTGTACTTTCAGTCCGCAAATAATAGCAGGGTTTTCTGACCAACTTCCGCCTTTGGCTATGAGAACAGCCGTATGATCCATTGGCATCGAATGAATGGGTGGTGTGCAAGTTTGAGCTCATTATGTTTCTCGCACGTGTCACACACAACCGTAAAAGAATATGTATGTATGCATGCTGTACCTAGTGTTTGAAAAGCATGCATGGTTGTTTGATGATGGGATTGAAGCAACTTTCCCTCTTTGCGTGAGTTTTTTGCCGTTCGCATGTGCTGTTATGTGGAGTTTGAATTATATGTGGCGATTTATGACGAAACCAGTCAACCGGTGCATCGACAGCTGGTGGGTGGTGCGATATTTATGGTTTCACTGTCCTTCTGATGGTCTTGTTATAGAAATTGGAGATGTATCATGGGATGCCATGCATGTGCATGCATGGTCATGAGTGGGATTCGGGCACACTGACTGACTACTGTAGAGATTGTCAAAAGAATGGGGGAATTGTCTGCAAAATTTAGGATTTCCTGTGCGGTTCGATGCATGTGTATCGTGCGACAAAGCAACAAAGAGAAGGGATCGGGCATGGGGACGGGAGGAAGGAGCGCGCCTCTCTCTCTCCGCCTCTGTAAGCGTCGGATTGCGCATGAATTGAATCACAAGGTCTTGCGTACTTGCTGTGCAGTGCGCATGCATGCAAGTGGATCACAAATGTTTTCCGAACAGTACACGGAGCAAAAACTACAAGAGTTGATCTCTTGGCTTCGCTTGATATGATATGGGGATATGGAGGAGGACAAAAGGTATGTATGTATGGATTGGGTTCTGTGGGGTAAACCCGACCGTTTGTTGGAGGGAAAAACCGGGCGCCCATTAGTGTTGTTCAACAGTAAAGTACTTTACCGTTTACCGCGGTACTCTCAGCAATTTGGTCGGCGGTACAGTACTTTTTACCGTCCTAAGCCGGCGGTAAAATTTTGGCGGTACTTTTTACTGCCACCTTGCTCGAAGGTACCGTCGAAAAAGTAAAACGGTAAAAAAGTACCGTTTTACCGTACCGTGGCACCAACACAGACGGTACTTTTTTTTTACTTTACCGTTTTACCGCGGTACAGCAAATGACATCGGCAGCATATAGTAATATGTGAATCATTGGGTTGTGGTAGTGCGCACATTTTCCTTGAAACTTAGCTCCCAGATTTACGAATAAGCAGGCTGAAAAACGAATTATACTCCACAAATTTGATCAAGAGTACATAGAAAAAAGTGTCAGCCTAAAAATACCAAGCTCATAGAAAGCAAAGCCAAAAACTCAATAGAAAAGGCATAAAGTATTTGAAATAGCAGCCAAAAATTTTTACAGTATTTTTACCGTTTTACCGCCAGATGATCCAAGAAAGTACCGCGGTAACGATTTTTGGACGGTAAAATTACCGCGCGGTAATTTTACCGTCCAGTACTTTCGGTAATTTTACCTTACCTTACCGTTTCAGTACTTTTGAAAAGTTGACAACACTAGCGCCCATGTGGGGATAAAGCAACTTTCAGCGCCCTAGCACCTGTAAGAGGAAAAGCTCGTTCGTTCACATCGAACGGGGAAATGCGCTCGGCGTACGTCTGGCGCATCCGTGGCTGTCCATGCCTTCGCCTACGCCCCGTGCACTTCTCCCCCTCCTGTGTGAGTGAACGGGTAAAGCAAGGACAAGACGGGGACCGGTTGAACAGGGATTCTTCTTTCTCTTTTTCTGCTGTCCTTTCTCACGGTTCAGAGAGGCGACAGAAGGCCAGAAGGACTTTGGCTGGACGGACGGACGGGGGGATTAGACAGGAGGCAACTTGACCCTCTCCTTTCTCTGTCTTTTGGCTTGCCTGCCTACATACAGTACGTACGTATGCAACAATTTTGGACTCTGGCATGTACACTGGATGGAGAGGGGTTTTGTCGCCCTGTTTGCACGGTGTGACATATGACACGAGACTGGCCAGAGCTAAAGGCTTGGGCTTGTTCGGTTTAAGATCGGCGAAGCAAATAGTCCGCTGCCTATGCACCTGGCTCTTAGCGTTGAGGTTCCAGAAGTGACGCATGCCGGAACGTGTTTTGCACTTGTTGTACATGAAAAGGTGTGGATTTAGAGTTGTGTATTTTTGTGTGGTGCTATGAAATGAGCGAGTTGTTGTCACCTCTGTATTAGTGTATTAGGGGAAGCTGCCCACCCAGCTTGATTTCTCGCCTCCCCCACCCCCCTTCTCTGCGTACGGTGTGACACACACGATGCGCTGTGTATACGCGTTGTTTGGCAAACTGGAAGAAATGCAAAGGAGCGAGGGAGAGGTGGAAGTAAACAAAATGGGAGCGGATATGATGATGCAGGTTGGCAGTTTTGACACCCGGGAGTCCAGGTGGGCGACTCTTTGGATGGAACGGCGTTTGTGTGTGTGCAGGGTGGACAACGGACGCACGTTTGGAAACGCGCCATACATAATGTGCGTACGTTACCGTGTATGTGCGCTGCCCTCTTTGGCTCATCTATCGCATCTACGCACGTAGGTATTGTAGTAATGGCCCATTTGGAGCTGCAACGATGGCAGTGAAATAAGTGGCGAACAAGTTGTATGTAGTCGGTGCTTGGGGAAGGAGGGAAAGGAAGGACGGGGCGAGAGAGGGAGGAGTGAACATCTGCCGTTTGCGGTATGTGGGGGGAAGCGATTTTATTCATATTCATTCACAGCCTCTGGGCTTTGGTCCAACACGTACGTACCCACAACATTCATGTGCATAAAAGAAACGACTATGCCAAGTTGTACCGGCTACTCCACCAGGCGTAGTTACACATTTTATTGCTCCGGCCACACGGTGAGGAGCGAAGGCGGAAAATGGCGGCCATAACACATTTTGAAGACGATCGTCGTCGCAGATAAAACACTGTACAGTTGGGGGCCCCGGCCTGCAAAACGCCACCAAAGTCCACGCGCGCAAGGCATATAAGAATAATGCAGGGGGCTTGGGGTTGGAATCGAAATGAATTGCTTCGTAAATCTTGTTCTGATGCAGCGAAGGGATATACTGTAGGGTACTGTGGGGTAAACCCGGACACCTAAGCTTTTGTGAACTTGCCGCTTCAGCAAATGATGAACTTGGTAACTTATTTGAAAGAGGAGAGTTCAAGGAATCGATTAGGAATAATATTTGTCTCAATCGGTCCACTGGTTGCTGAGATAGGTGGCCGGATTTTCTCATGGCCGGGTTTACCCCATAGTACCCTCCTCCTTGTATATGCTACTGTCTTGAAGGAGCGGCGGTTCTCTCTGAGAAATTTGCAAATGAGGTTATGGGAGGATGAGGATGTGTTTTTGATGAATATGGGATGGAGAAAAGAGAGAGCCTGGCAGACAAGCAACAGGTTCGCAGCTGGAGCGGAACATCTGGTAGCTTTCTTGGGGTTGGGGGCCTTATTGCTGTGCCTTGTGTAAGCCAAGCCAGGCTTAGCTATGTAAGCGAGGCTGGACTTGGGCTTGGTGGTGTGTGGGAGCGAGATGATACTCAGCATTTTCTCACCCTCATTACAACGAGCTCTGCTGATTAGATTACACAAGCTGAAGCTGTTTTTCTGGAATGTGGGATGAGTTTGGCGAGTGAGCAAGACCCATATTACCACATTCGCTTCGCATACCGTACATGACATGCATACCGCACTCGAGTAGGATGCTCTGTTGCAATATTGAGGGAAGGTGTGATGAAGGTTTTTTGATGAGTCGTGGGTGGTGGGGCATGGATACTGTAGATATGAAGTCGTGTGGTGGTGTGTTGGTATGCGCTTGACTTCTGGGTTGAAGTATGCACAGTTTTGTGGTGCATGCTGTCGCCATGCCATAGGTATACATACATGGTACGGACTGTACATGGGTGGAAGAGTGGAGACTTGTCCCCCCTCTGGCCACCCTCTGTTCTTTGTGCGAGAGCAACAGAAGTGAAGTTGGAGACAGTCCTGTGTCAGAAGTCGTCTACAGATGATGGGCTGATTAGCTGCGCCTCTGTCAATCGCCTGTCTTGCCCCCTCTCTTTGCGTATGTGGTACGCATACGTACGTGTGTACGTACAGGTGGTAGGTACTAGTACTGTGCATGTGTCATGCACGATTGAACCACCCAGCGCATCCTATTTGAGAACCGAAATCTCCTTGAAAGGGGTTTAGTACACGCACTGTATGCTTGCCTTTGTGTGTACGTACGCTACAGCAGGTATGTACAGTATGTACGATTGGGATCACAAAGTATGGAGCTTTGTGGGGACGATAATGGGTGGTGTTCTTCCTTGAGTCACTCTTACCTGACGACGCCCATCGATAATTTGCGTTAATCGTACGTGCGAGTTTGTTTTGTTGAGGGGCGGCGTCTTTCCCTTTCAACAGACAGAGGTGGTTTGGGGCATTGGGGAGCGCATGCATGGGGCTTAGGCCCACGTCGTCTACTATAGGCGCGTGACATGTCAACGACGGATGACAGTAGTGTTGTAAGGTAGTGAAGGCCTAGCGTGCGTTTACCTCCCTCACTGCCCCATGGGGCCATCCTGCCTTTACCCTATGCCTACCTACCTCTATCCCCCTCCCTGGGCGATTCAGTGGCGTAATTGAAGATGCATTGTTTTTCCACCAGAGTCGCGAAGCGGCGAAGATCAAACGGAAATGGTGGAAAGGGGACGCTGTTGTTTGCCGCACGGCAATTTTACGAACATATGTACCGTTTTACCGACGCAACAGTAACAGCAAGAATATTTGATTCTTGCTGAGGGGAAGGATGGAGGACGTAGTATAAACTGAAACCAAATAATTGGGTATCCAATAATTGGGGCGAATCTGCGCCAGGGGTGGTTTAATTTTTGTTTACACTACGTCCTTCATTCTTTCTCCCCTAAGCAAGAATTATATATTTTTGGTAACAGGAAGATGCGACTTGATCGAGATGCAGGAGCTACGTACGTATGGGACAACAGATGGGAACATGAACATGCATTCGAGCATGATACTCAATCATGTGGGGTGTATTGTACACGTTTGGTGGTACGTGCGTACGCGTAAAGTACAGTACAAACGGCGCATGAAGCTGTGTACTGCTCTTTACTGCACATTGTAGCTGATATCTGTGGGTATGCCTGCAGTACACGCTCGCCATTCAACAGCACGTTGCATTGCATGCGAGTATTCAGTTGAGTATTCTTCTACGACGCTTTTACGCCTGTTTTGGTGTTCTGTAATCATTACGAGAGTCAGTTTGAAGCAATAGTTCGTCCGTCCTGCGAGAGTTGTCGCATTTGGGCTTTTGTCTGTGCTGCGCAATTTGCAGGACTCTTGCAGAATAGTATAAGAATGGTCGGAAACGCGGAGAAAAAGCAGCACGAGCAATAGCCCAGCCAATAAACACAACTCTCGCTGAACCGTACTGTACAGTGTACACTTCCTCTCCCATTACAGCTACTTTGTTGCTGCGTCAAACTTTTATGGCCCAAGTCACACACAGGTTCTGTTGTAGTAAGTGCAAAGCAAATAAAGCCACCTGTTGCAAAGCTCAGCTGAGTTATCCCGTGTAAAAGCGGGCATGAAAACGGGTTTTGATTAGATAAAGCCCATGCAGGCACGCTTGATAGCCTTTGCATGTGGGTAAGTATTTTTGTACATGGGTAGGTACTTACTTTGTGTAAGAAGGGGAAGCGTGCGCACACTCTCTTGACAGTAAATCCTCCAACTTGGCAAAACATAAATCGAGGGCAAGTTTCCCACCTTTGTTCACTCGCAATGATTCAAAATGCGTACATTGCTGTGACACTCAAATGTGAAAGTGCTGGTCCAAGAACACGATAATTTTTTTCGAGGCATTTACAAAAATATGCATATTTGAGTAGGCAGGCATAGGTACATACATTGTCTGGTGTACGGTAGCACCGACTGTATGTATACGTTTTCCTGATTGTTTCAGATGTGATCAACCGTTTGTGGGTGACCTATGTCAGTACAAGAATCCGTGCTATCCTGAATCGCAGTGTCAGCATGGAGGAACGTGTAACTACCACATCTCTGAAGACTCAGGCGTGGGTTTCAGCTGTCAATGCACTCTCGGTAAGCAGAATACATGCATGCTGATAAAGATGACACGAAACGGTATTGTACAGTGTGCAGCATCACTGAAAATAACGCAGGAAAACACGCCTTCATACATACATGTGTACATACTACCTACATACGCCGCGCGCACGTTGTGCAGTGAATGGGGCCTTAAATTTCTGTAAACTGTTGGTTGGGTTGGAGGCGTGAAATGCTGTGAATGATGGATGATGTGACAAGCCGTGACTGCTTGGAACGCGTGGTTTAACAGCATAATGTATGCTCATTATCATTTATCACCCGCGGGAAGAAGACAAAGACGGGAGGGAAAAGCGAAGCCATTGGGTATCAGTCGTGCACTGCAGTTGACTTGACAGAGTTTAGGCTTGGGCACGCCAAGTGAAAGATTGTCCAAGCTTCGTAGTTCTGAGAAGCTTGGCTTATGTAGCGTTTGCATTCATGTGTTTGTTTTCCTCGTTAACAAAGGAGTCAAAGTGAGAAATGCAAAAGGGGCTAGCTATGTTCCTCACTTGATGTTCAAACTGTCGAATTTTGAAAAGCTGAGTGAGATCTTCAACGCCCTAATGCAGAAAGGCAGGTGTCATTTTGAGGGGAGAGAGAAAAACGATAACATTTTTTGCGAGTTGCGGACGCCTGTTGTTTCGAGAGAAATTGAAATCTACTCTACTCCACTGCTAAAGTGGAATAGGTACGGCGTTTCGGCAAAGTTTGTGTTGGTCGCAAATCAATTTTATTCTTGCGGAGCCCCGCGGCGTTTCAGTTTCAAAACTCTTATTGGCTGGCTGGCTGTTGATCAACCAACAGGGTGCTCAACTCACTCACTCATCTTCAACTCAATGACACCCTTACACTGGCGCTTCCTTTGAAGAGATACCGTAGTATGGATGGAAGGGATTTGGAAGGAGAAGGAGTGTAAAAAATTGTTCACAGTCAGCGAAAAACGACCCATCAGCAAACTTTAGTGTTTCTGGAGGGATGAGAAATTGCTTTCTCACGGTGCAGTTTTTTGGGGATAAATTTTTGCACTACAGTACCTTGTTGTACTGTGTACGTACAGTACGTACGTCTATATCGTGTGTTGGGGACAGCAGAAGGCAAGGGGTGCGACTGCAAATAAAAGAATAAGTCGACCTGAAATGAACAAATTATTTGTTCCAAGGTCTACGCCTAGCCGAGCCGACCTGTGGGTGGGTGGACTTTCTCAGGCAAATTGAGGCCGACAGCGTAAAAGTGCTGCCTGTCTAAATTGAGTTGGTTGGAGTAGGTATGTACGCGAACGCTGTCATTTCCAATTGTTGGATGAAGGCGTGAAGAGGTCTACATACACTTCGCGCCAAGGACCAAGGGACTTGCAATGCCTACTGTAACTGCTGTAGTTGTTCATGCTCCTTGTCTTTGCAAATTTGCAGCACTTTTCCTGGAAGGATAAATCAGAACTAGATTGTGCTGCGTTCACTATTGTCAGCAAGTGCATGTAGGGTAGGAGACACACGTGATAAAACATTGTCAAACGAGCGTGCCTTTTTCTTCTGCGGAAATACGACGGGGACGAGGTTACACTTACACGTGTAGCCAGAGCCACCTACTGAACGTTTGGTTTGGGTGCTTGGTGTGGGAGGGAGCGGAGATACACGAGGGACAGGGAGAGGGAGGATCTTTTCAGTCTGGTTGCAGGATTCATGCATGATTTCACGAGGGGGCACCAGGCAAGCAACAAGTTGGGAAGCGGTAGGGAAGGGAACGAACGGACGGACGGAGGAACAACGAACACGAACGATCATAACTCCCCGCTCCCCTTGTGTTGGGCCGTGCACGTTTAGTTGTGGCAGGCAGGGAGGATGAGTTAGGGGAAGGCAAGGGAGAGGGATGGGGGATGCAGTCCAGACGAATGGTGGGGCGCTTAAACAGCTGGTGATCAGTCGAGTCGCACTCGTCTTTGGGCTGGCTGAATCTGTCCGACCGAACAACAGCGGGCTCGTCCGTCCTTTCTCTTGCCTTCTCCGCGCCCTTCCCGTCGTCGCCTCACCGTGAGAAAACCGTAGCCTGATCGCGAATTCAGTAGCTGCGGCAGGGGGTCATTCAGAGATCGCGTTATGCACGTTTGATGAGTGCTACAGCCCCTACGTAAGAGTACACGGTTGTACCAAGGATTCATAGGTTGTAGGTTACAAGTGAGGAACGCGCTTGAATGGAGGAGTGGAGACCATGCTTCTTGGCTAATAATGGATAGTATGTTCCGCTTGTATGGCTGTGTCATATTATACCTGGCAGTACCATGACATGAATGGCATGATATCATTGCTTGATGTGAAGCAGATCCAATCAGATCAGATCAACTTTAGTCAGATCAAACATAAAACTGTTTCGATACCCATTGACTGACTGACTGACACTCCATCTGTTTTTACCCGCCGATATTGGCACAGAACAGATGCGATGACAGTAACTTTTTGGTTGCGCTTGAAGGGTATCCGTTTTTGGTCTCTCCTTTGCCTTCTGTCGTTCCTTATTATCATCTGCTGCTGATAGCGCTTGTTGTTTTTGGGGACCGTGTTTTTTGGCGGAATAAAAATGGGGGCTAAAAACTTCTTTTTTCGAGGACGCAAACCTGGTGGGCGGTGGGATCGGATCACTGCACAGCGTTTAGTCTCAGAGGACTACCCAGAACAGGAATGGTGTTCACACAAACTGGTTCCACCCATGTTCCACCTTCAATGGTGCCGTGCGCTTCAGACGTGAACTCCGAATTCGGAGCCCTGACTATGCTTCAACATGTAAAATCTCCGAGTTCGCACCGAACTCGCTCCGTTTTTCAGAATGTACATGTGAACAACCAGGTTTGTAATTCGAAGACGTGCGAGTAATTGACGTTCGTTCGTTTCGGTTCAAAACGAAGTCTTTCCAAACTCGGAGCGAAGTCGCTCGGAGCAACTCGGAGCACGTCTGAAGCGCCCCAATGTGTGTGTGTTGTCTGTGCTATGTGGTGGTTTTGGGTTTGGAACAGACAGACGCCCGTCATTCATCATCTCTGAAAACGCATTCGTGAACGTAGTGAAGCACAAGAGTTGGCTGCAATAGGGATCAGGGGGGACGAAGTAGCACCAAGTGGGGATTGGGGACACATATCCCGATTACGATGCATGAATAATGCAATAAACCTTGACGGACCATGAAAGCATAGATCTTGTTACGTAAAAGAGCAGCAAGCAAAATAGTATGTCAGAACGCAGCATGATACTGCAAGCCTGTAGCCTACCGTAACTTTTGCGTAAGTACGTATACTGTATGTGCGTATGTTTTGCAGGTTATACGGCTTCGCTGTGTGAGATCGCTCTACCGAACGCTTGTGACGCTGAGCCCTGCCAGAATCACGGAACATGCGTCTTGGACACGCTCCACTCCTACCACTGCATTTGTCCGATTGGCTTTCAAGGTGAGCTCTTAAAAAGGCGCGTTCAAAAAGGCTGTCATTTTTGCTTGGATAACTGACACCTTTTTCATCACTTCCGCACCTTTGTAGGTGTTTCAAGTTACTGGGCGCTGGGCGCGGAGGGGATAACCACTGGGCGTTGGGCGCTGGGTGGTGAACAGTAGCATCTATTTTTTGCGCAAGCGCATAGACGGGCTTAGGCTGAGGCTGAGGCCTACCCCTCTGCATCCAATACCTCAGCCTTAGCTTTAGCCTAGGCCTAAGCCAAAAACATGTCCGTCCATGCGCTTGCGCAAAACAGATACTGCTGTTCACCGCCCAGCGCCCAGTAACTTGAAACACCTCACCTTTGTTTTCTACAAAAAAGCACCTTTTTGAAAACGCCGGAACTATTTTGTCGCACTTAGTTGTACTACTTGGTACTTGCTGCGCTAGTTCTGCTATCCTATCAAATCAACTGCGGTGGAAAAGGGACTATCTTACCTCTCATAAACTTTTGCCCCTGCTATTGGACAGGGCGCTCAAAGGGGGAACAATAGAAGCAGTGAAATATATAAGCTGCCACCCAGCTAGCTCGAGTCAGTCGACTTGTTCTCCCCTATTCTTCTCTTAAATAAATCTTTGCTTGTAGCCTGTCGTTCTTCGTACATACCACACGTACAGGAGCCAGGTTACAATTTGGCGTCCCCGGGTGGGCTTGAACCGTTTATTTGCGCGTCGCGGATCGACTTTATACCACCAACCTACGCAGTGTACGCACACGTACTGTACATGATGAATGCTTGCGACAACCAAACACGACGCTCCTTTTCAGAACGCTGCATTGCATGCTGCTCTATTCATGGCGTTTTTTATTCTGCATCGCCCAGCTTGACGAAATCAAATGCAGCAGGGGAGATCTTTTTTGTTGTGTTTTGTTTGCCGTCGTCGTCTGCCTTTTGCATCAAAAAGCCGACGACGTTTGGTGCTGGGTTCGAATGGGGGAGAGAGTAGAGCGAGGGGCGTCGGACCGTGAGAAAGTACATACGGGAAGTCGGTTGGTCGGTTGCTGGAATGTCCCTGCCTTTGCTTCAGCCGTTTTGCTGTTGCTGTAAGACGGTATAGCTGGGGTAAATCTGGCCAAGGGAAATCGGCTCACCGTCCAGTTTTTGCGTTCTACAGGGTGTCTCATAATAAACCGAACACTTTTCCGTGCATGTAACTCTGGAACCACACGTTAGATTTTCATTCGGTTTTTTGTATTTAGTAGCCAAGGCTTCAACTTAGGTGTACAAAATTTTAGCTTCGTAGACCAAGTGGAAGGTGCTCAAACACCGTCTTTCTCCGGCGGTCAAAAACGAGGGTTTTTCGCACTGGTAGTGCCGATTTAGGGGGTCTTTTGTGCATGGTCCAGGATAAAATTAGTCTTGTAATAAAAAAAGAGGTCCCAAAATGCTAGGAAATGTGTATCTTATGCATTATCCCCAGTGCCACCATAGCAAACGGATGGAACAGGGTATCCTGAAAAGTTAAGACCACACTTTTTCCCCATACTGAAGAAAAACGTCGATTTTGAGTTTCGAGATTCAAACCGTCGCAACTTCCGAAGTATGTGGAGAAAATAGTTGAAATTTTGTACACATCTAAGTTGAAGCCTTGGCTACTAAATACAAAAAACCGCATAAAAATCCAACCTTTGATTCCAGAGTTACATGCACGGAAAAGTGTTCGGTTTATTATGAGACACTCTGTATTTTGGCAAGGGCGGGCGAATCAGGAAAACTGTGCAATCGTCACGTAAAAGACGGTGCATGGATTGGTTTGATACCATTTTCCCCAGTTTGTCTCTTACAAAGTAGGAGCTAGGGGATTTGCCAAATTACCCCGAACTGTCATAATACTTTTCCAGTCCATCAGTGAAGAAGGGTGCTAGCTGCTATCTGGGGAAGGGGGAGGGGTGCATTAAGCGAAAAGTGCGAGGCTTTTGCTCGACAAACTTGTCAATTGAAAAAGGGCTCGAACTTATTTACATGTTTAGCACGCCCACCCAACTTTGGTAGCAGGTGCATGGTAGCAGGTGCAGGGATGAAAAGCTTTGCTGACATTTTCCTTCTCCAGATGACGAACTCAACGGACGAATGTTATGTCTTGTGCAATCAGATTGGGAAAATAATAACGGGCTGTCATGTGTTAGATCGTGTGTGGCTTTCTGATGTTTCTCAGAAGAAGCGAGTGTACGAAAAGTCACAAGCTGTTGCTGCTTTTGAGAATATGATGACTGTTGGTTGGAGCAGTTTTAGGGAATAAGAGTCTGGAAGCGAGGGGGGGGGGACGTCTCGTAGACTGATCGGCTATTCACCGGTTGCGCTGAAAATTTCTGGGTGGTAGCGAACTATCCCTCCCTTATTTACACTGATATTCACGGTAAATTTTAATCGGTGCCGGCGGAGTCACCGATAAAGAAATTGCACTTAAGATCAGTGTAAATCAGGCGGGGTCAGCTCGCGACCACTCAGAAGTCTTCAGCGCAACTGGTCAATAGCCTAGTGTTGGCGGTTTGTATTTGGCTTAGAGGTGGTTGTCCAACAGCTCAAAGCTCCTGCTCTAAGCGCTTCGTTGTGATTGCGCGTGAAAAGGCCAGAGTTGGTATAGCAAAAGGTGGGGAAAACCTGCGCGTACTTTAACCGTACGTACGTACAAATGGTGGACTTTGTGCTGTATACAGGGTGTCCAAACTAAATTTGCACAACTTTCAATTGACCATAACTCCCGTTTTGAGCAGCAGAGAAAGATGGGACCTAACTCATCTGAAAGCTCAATTCAAGTGCTATAATATGGTATGTCTGCCGTTTCGCTATGACTTACCGTTTGCGAGTTAGAGCGATTCCCGCAAAACACCTCAAAAATGATTTTGGCCAAACTGAATGCACATCAATTTCCCTTTTTGGCTGCATTTTTCTTGCTTCAGCCAGAGATAATCTGTCATAAATATGAGTATTGTTCATTGATACCCTTTTATTGCCTCATATTGGATGATTTTCACCTTCTGGATGAATTTGTGCACTTTATTGTCCATTTTCACTCTCCCATGCTGAACTGTCACACTGCAATGCCACTCTTTCGGTTAGTTTTGATAATTTTGGTCAAAAAAGCTCTTCTAGGTGCAAAAATCCAATCTCCACTGGTGTGGTACATTGGGAGATATTGCTGGTCAATTATTTTCTTCTTTCACATTCGTACTACACGTTTTAGCCCAGTTATCAATCAATTAGCTGTGCAGTCTAGAAAGTCGCCAAAATCCAGTTTGGCCAAAATAATTTTTGAGGTGTTTTGCGGGAATCGCTCTAACTCGCGAAGGTGAGGCAGAGCGAAACGGCAGACATACCATATTATAGCTCTTGAATTGAGCTTTCAGATGAGGTAGGTCCCATCTTTCTCTGCCGCTTAAAACGGGAGTTATGGTCAATTGAAGGTTGTGCAAATTTAGTTTGGACACCCTGTACATGCGAGGCGAGATCCTAGATCCGATCCAGATCCACCCTCTACTTTGTAATAGAGGTGTCACGGGGCCCAGTCAATTGGAGCACGTACAGTAGGGATACGGCTTCAAATATGCAAGAAAATTTTGGAGTTTTGTGACATCTCTACTGTGTACGTAGGTAGGCGACTATTTCGTACGTACATACTGCATGTACTGTACGGAGGAGCCAAGCACATCCAAGATACTACAGTATTCGTTAGGTAAATAAATGAAGCTAACTGTGCATGAAGAAAATGTGGTGCAAGAGTGAGGGTCAGTCGGTTCTTAATAGGCCTAGTAAGTTGTCGATTACCTGTAGGACAGGTCTTGTGAGCAGTTCGGCTTACGGTAGACACAAGTGGGCTGGCTGGGGTTTTTCAAAGTATAGGCGGCAACTTCGTTATTAGCAAGTCGCTTAAAACTTGAATGCTGAGTGAGGGCGTAATTTTCACAAGAAGGCGGAGCGAGGTTTCAAGTGGAAGCGCAAAGAAAAGAGCCCAGAGGAGATGTTTGCCATTACTGGGACAGGGACACATTCTGGATGGCTTTTAAAGGGGAGGGTGAATGGCTGCCAGCTTTCATTCAACCCAACCCTTCTTCATTGCAAGTCTACCGTATGCCTGTGTTGTTATAATGCGTTAGCTTATTAGCAAAGATCAAATATCTTTAGCGTCTTATTGAAGCACGTACATAATCGAGAAGGAAAATTTGCCAAATGTACCAGGGAATCGAACCCTGGACCTCTCGCGTTTCAGCAGGCGCTTTAACCATTCGACTACACACTTGACCTAATACATAATAGCACGTTGTCGTCATACTCCAGCATAACATACGCTACATGGGAATGTATGCGCAAGGGTGACGTTTTTCCGCTTTCAGGTTCCGCATGCGAGGAAGTGGACCATTGCGCGTCGGATCCGTGTTACAACGGAGCCACGTGTCGATCGGTGGAGGCGGGCTTCGAATGCCACTGCGCCATGGGCTTTCGAGGCTCCGCGTGTCTGGAAGACGTGGATGAATGCGCCCTAGATCGACCCTGCGTCAGGGGAACATGCCACAATCTACCCGGATCATACAGGTAGCGTTGTACAACGGTGGTAATGGTTCATTCACATTGAAGAAAATGCGTTCGGCGTACGCCCGGCGCATCCGTGGCTGTCCATGCTTTTGCGTTTGTCGAGTCATGGATGATGGACGCGCCGAGCGTTCGATTGGCGCGCATGTCTCCGATGTGAATGGACCATCAAACCGAAATTCTTGTGCTGGACATTCAAACAGTGCCAATTTTGTCCCTTATTGGGGATCTCCATTCCATTCCATTGTAGGGCTGTCGCCAGCTATTGGGGATCTCACATTGATATGTATTATTTTCAGTCCTTGTGCTTTGTATAATTTGAAGGTGCGAATGTCCGGCGGAGTACACTGGGAAGAATTGCGAAAGTGTCTACCGGCCCTGCGAACCATCGCCGTGTCGTAACGAAGCGGAATGCACTCAGCTAGGAGATTATCAGTACACGTGCCATTGCAAACCAGGTTTTTCCTAATTGCTTGCATGTCAGTATGTGTATGTGTACGTATGTTCCTAATTCCTTCTTGTATTCGCTACTGACGCTGGGAATTCCCGTTGCTTGTTCGCGGTTGAGCGTCATATGATTTGCCATCTGTCTTTTTACTACAACTACAGGCTTTACGGGGCGCAACTGCGAAGTGAACATCGACGACTGTCACGATCACATGTGTCAGCACGGGGGCACGTGCGAAGACGCGCTGCTCGGCTACAACTGTCGCTGTCCGCCCAATTACACGGGCAAATACTGCACGCAAGACGTGGACGAGTGCACCCAACATCCAGGCATATGCCAGGTAGGTATCCGTACTGTACATCGTTGGGCACTTTGCTTGCACTCACTTGTGCATGAAGTTATTTAACCCCCTTCGTAATCCCAGGCGTCCGCCTGTCCGTAGCCACCCGGCAAACCCCGTCCGTAGACGGGGTGGAAAAACAAACCCCGTCTACGGACGGGGTTTGCCGAGTGGCTACTGACAGGCGGACGCCTGGGATTACGAAGGGGGTTAACCCACTCCATAATCTGTGGCAGCGTCTGGCCACAAGACACCCGTTTTAAACAATCTTGGGTATGGCCGCAACTGTGGCCAGGCGACCAGCTGAGAGTATGGAGAGGGTTAACCCGTCCCAAGCAAGTCCATTTATAGGTTAACTTAACTGTCAACGAACATGATGCTGACTTTTTTTTTAGCACGGCTCGACTTGCGTGAACACGAAGGGCGGTTACCACTGTTTCTGCGTGAACGGATGGGAGGGCAAGAACTGCGAGATCAACTCGGACGACTGCAAGGGTCAGGTGTGCTATCACGGCGGAACCTGTCACGATCTGGTCGGCAGCTTTCGATGCGAATGCCCGCCGGGAAAAACAGGTACAGTACAGGATCAACAACTCAAGTAGTGAAATAGAAGCGGCGGCTATCACCGCTAATATGCCATCTGGTGACGGGACGGAATGTAGAAATCTATTCACCATATGCAATAAGAGCTGTGCTTGGTCGCGAGGTGACCCCTCTGAGTTAACCTGGATTTTTAGTGCAACTTTTTATCAGTAGTCGACGCGAAGGTCGGCGCGGAAAGAAACAAACGAGCAAGAAAGACGACCGCGCCGACCTTCGCGTCGACTACCGATCAAAAGTTGCACTGAAAATCCAGGTTAATTCAGAGGGGTCACCTCGCGACCAAGCACTGGCTCTTATTGCACATGGTGGATTATACATTTTCTTCTCTCCACTCGAGGACTATACTGTACTGTAATGCTTCGTGAATAAGCCCCCATAATCACCTAAATTTCTACAGGCCGTCCGCCCAATAGTACAGTATTTTGTTGACATGGTTGCGTACCTATATGTCTTTCTAGGCCTACTGTGTCATTTGGAGGACGCCTGTACGAGCAATCCCTGCAACGGCGGAGCGGAGTGTGCTACAAATCCTGTCGATGGCAGCTTTCTCTGCTCCTGCCCCAAAGGATTTACTGGTATGTACGTTTGCAAATCAATGGCGAAGTCAACGCGACAGTTGTAGAGTACAAGAGTACTGTCCGTCCAGGGTGTCTTGAGCTGGGGGAATCAGCACAACTTACTTTCGATTTCGAGCTCATCCGGACTACGTTGGGTTATGAGCGATTTAAAAGTTGTTGTGCTGAAGCTCCTTGTAACAGGTCATAAAGGTTGCGATACTCAGCTTGATCGGTTGCAATCCGCATAAAATGCAAGGGAATTTGCCTCGGAAAAGAGAAGCGCGCGTGATATTCACCGTAAAAAGTTACGAAGCATAGCATAAGTCTGCACTGCACGTTACAGTGCTTACGTCCGATCAAGATATCGCGACCTCATCAATTATTGCGGGACTGTGCTATTGCATTCTGTGCTTTCTTACAAATTGTTTTCTCTGCTTTTCTACAAACAGGCGTGCACTGTTCCATCGACGTGAACGAGTGTGAAGAGGGCAATCCGTGCGAGCACGGCGGCTCCTGCGTCAACACGCCGGGCAGCTACCGCTGTCACTGTCCGCGCGGCTGGGAGGGCGACTGGTGCGAGACGAACGTGAACGAGTGCAAGAGCAACCCCTGCCAGAACCAGGCCACCTGTCTCGACGATGTCGGCATGTTCCGCTGCGTATGCATGCCAGGTAATGTACAATACGTGTAATATGTAGGGTACTGTTGGGGTAATCCCGGACACGGGGTAAACCCGGCCACCTAAGCTCTTCTGAACTTGCCGCTTCAGCAAGATGAACATGATAGCTCATTTGAAAGAGGAGGAGAGTTCAAGGAATCGATTGGTAGAATACTTGTCTCAATCGGTCGTATGGTTTCTGAGATATACTAGGTGTCCGGGTTTACCCCCGTGTCCGGGTTTACCCCACAGTACTCTAAGTAGTACGAACAGTGGGGGTTGTTTGAGAAAATTCGGGCCACCTCAATCTGCGTTTAGCAGGGGCGATTCGGTTCGAAAAAGGTGTATGATAGTGCGGCGTAATTCGGGCCACCGTGATCGTGGTATAAATATCATCTTTGTGCGCTCTGCTCTCTGATGCCTGTACATTTCCTGGGGCTTCCCCTCTTCTTCCCAGTTGAATATTTACAGGTAGAGGTGGCCGGAATTACCCCCAGCCGGCCCAAATTACCCCGCACTATCCATATCATCCGTTTGATTATGCATTTACGTCTAACATCTACTGATGTATATGTAACAATTCGTTCTCCAGGTTTTTACGGCACGTATTGCGAGCAGCGACGCGTGAAAGACTGCGTGTCGAATCCGTGCCAGCACTCGGGTCGCTGCGTGGATTTGAAGGACGGTTACGTGTGCAACTGCGCAGCGGGATACACGGGAGTCAACTGCGAGAGCAACATCGACGACTGCTCTACGCGCCCCTGTCAAAACGGAGGTATGTACCTACTGCTTGTTGTAATTCTAAATGCTTTGTGTATTATAGTCTGGCCAATAGCAGTTGGCAGTTGGACTCAAGGCGCGTTGCGTAAAATAGATTACAAATGCGGATTTCTGTCCACGCTTCGTGTACTCCTAGTTAGCAGAAGTACATGCAAACTACGCAACTCGCCTTGCGTCCAAGTGCCAACTGCTATTGGCCAGACTATACATAGCTCTGAAAAGCTTACCGTTGAATGTCACCTATTACGATTGATTCCACATTTATTTAGGGTACTGTGGGGCTAAATCCGGCCACCAAGTACTAAAGGCGGTTCTTTCTTTCTACGTGGTGGCCGGGTTTACCCCGTGATATCCTTCACACATGTTTCGTGTTTTCTTGTTTTGTGTATTGGATGGGGTTATTGTATACGTAGGTACGTGCATCGACGAAGTGAACGGCTTCCAGTGCCACTGTCCGTTTCCGTTTTCCGGCGAGAAATGCGAGTTTCTGAACGACCCTTGTCGTAAGAATCGCTGCCAGAACGGAGGCGTATGCAAGCGCACGGTCGGAGGACAGACGGCATGCGACTGTCTCAGAGGATTCAGAGGTTTGTCAGCGTTTGGTTGTTGTACATAGGGTAGGACGGGGAACAGTGGGCAATCTTCAAAAGCCATTTAGATCCTCCTCAACGGGCAAGTCGCAGTGGTCAACTGATTGCGCAACCGACATATGAGGGAGTTGCGTGCAACCGACATATGGGAGTTGCGCAACCGACGCCAACGGTTGCCGTGGAAATGCAACTTCCGTATGTGTCGGTTGACATCAGTTGCGCAACTCCCATATGTTGGTTGATGCCGGTTGCGCAAACAGTTGACCACTGTGACTTGCCCGTTGAGGAAGAGTTAAAAGTTTAGCGGCTAAATTCACCGGTGGTCCAAGCTTTCCCAGCCTACCACGAAGCTCCCACAAAAGTCGTACATCCTGGGTCGGTGTGGACAGTTTGAAAAAATCCGGGCGCTTTCTATGCGCCACGTGCAAAGTGCGCCGCGCGCGCGTAGACAGTTGCGAAAGAAGCGGACTATAATTAGGCGCGCGTTTCGCAACTGTACGCGCGCGCGCCGCATTCACGCGCGGCGCATAGACAGCGCCCGGATTTTTTCAAACTGTCCACACCGACCCAGGGTGTACGACTTTTGTGGGAGCTTGAGGATACCCTTAGAAGCGGCTACTACATTGCGGCCTACTGTGTATGTACTGTATGTATGAATGTACGCGGCAGGTAGACCTGTGTTGTACGTACAGTCATATTCCATGCGGTTATTTCTGCGTGTGTGTATGTAGGGCGTTACTGTCACGAGGATGTGAATGAGTGTTTGGGCTCCCCGTGTCAGAATGGCGGCACTTGCATCAACTCTGTCGGCAGCTACAGATGTCTATGCCAACGCGGCTTCTCCGGACCTCACTGTGCTCGCAACGTGGACGACTGCGCATCTCGTAAGCCCTAATTCAGGTTGGGTAGTTCGGGCCACCTTTGTACCTTTACTGAATTAGGAGGGACTAGGGGGAATCCCAGAAAACAGGGAAAACTGTCCATTGGGGCCATTGGTTTCAGCGGGGCTCGAACTCTCACCGTCGGCTTACAAGGCCACTGCTCCACCGATTGAGCTATGCCGATGGACGAGAGTTTTCCTGCAAGTGCCTGCTATATAATATGTACCCGCATACGCAGCGCCACTTGCCATCCGTCACCCGTTTTAGGTTCAGAGACACCCTCACCACACCAAATTACCCCTACTTACCGAATTATTACCGATTACCCCTAATTACTGAATTACCCCTACGTATATCACCCCTAACTAAACTACCCTTATACTTTCCCCACACCGAATTACCCCTATACATACCAAATTACCCCAATATCTTACCCTATATTTTGTGACTGCAGATCCGTGCAAGAACGGTGGCGTGTGCGTGGACGAGGTGGACGGTTTCCGCTGCGAATGCCGCTCCGGCTACGGCGATCCGGAGTGCGGGACGGATCTGGACGAGTGCGCCTCCGGCCCCTGTCTGAACGGCGCCGCCTGCCAGGATCACGTCGGCTTCTACACCTGCGCCTGTCCGGCCGGCTTCTCCGGCACGAATTGCGAACAGAACGATCAGGACTGTCAGCCTGGGTATGCGCGCTGTACGTATGTGATGTACGTATATGATTGAATATGGGGAAATAGAGTAGAATTTGGTTCAGAACCTGCTGGTTCTTGCTAGACAATAGTCAGTTTGGTAGCTGAAAGATCACTGTCAAATGGGTAGGAAATAGGGAAAATACGTATTTGTAGCGCTAGTGCCCCTCGGTGATCTTCTGGCTAACCAAAGCTTTTTGCACGGTGTAGCTTTCCTCTACTCGTGCGTACAAACGTTCAACGTACGTATCTATGTTTGTATTATGTTGCTTATATGTACTGTATGCGTGTGTTATAGTCTGTGTCTGAACGGTGGGACATGTGTGGACGGGGTTAACCGCTACCGTTGTCGATGTGCGCGTGGTTTTGCGGGTGTTAACTGCCAGCGGTCAGTGGACGAAGAGGTGTATACGGAGGAGGGAGTCCTGGAGCGAGAGGAGTGCAAACGACACAACTGCCATAACAAGGCCAATGACGGAAGGTGAGAACAAACAAGAAACGCCAGGGTACTGTGGGGTAGATTCGGCCCTTTATTGGAGGGGTAAAACGTGGCCACCCAAGTAGAAAGACCGAGACAGGCTTTTATTACTTGGTGGCCGGGTTTAGCTCGCTTTACCACATGGTAAATGCAAATTGCAAATGCGTTTAACACACCGCGTCTTGGCGTCCTTGTTGGCAACAAGTTGTAGTCCGTTTAAATATATGGGTGTTGTCGGTTTGTTGTTGGTTTGACGACCGGACAAAACGAACAACAAATTAACAACAGCTGAACGACTTGTTGCCAACATGACGCGACGCCAGATCGTGGTATCTGTTACTACTTGTTTCATCCTGTTCTTCAGTGTGTTGAAGAGCGCTTCTCTGGAAATGCACCTTAGGTACCTTTTTATGGTCCAGCAGCCATTTTCCAAACATATTGAGCCTTCCGCATTACATTGCTGACCAGTTTGCAATTTAACCCCTCCTGTATGCTGAGATACGGCTGCTGGTAGGCCCAATTTTCCCCCCACTTGCCCGCCACTTTTTTCACAAATTCTTAGCATCATTCTACTCCATTTTCTTCGCAGATTTCGGTTTGGGGCATGCCCCTTCGATATTTTGATGAATATGGCGTGATATAGTCCAAAACGCGGTAATTTTGGCTAATTTGATCATTTTCGTCAATTTTTGTGGTGTTTTCATCAAAATATCGAAGGGGCATGCCCCAAACCGAAATCTGCGAAGAAAATGGAGTAGAATGATGCTAAGAATTTTTTGAAAAAAGTGGCGGGCAAGTGGGGGGAAAATTGCGCCTACCAGCAGCCCTATCTCAGCATACAGGAGGGGTTAAATTGCAAACTGGTCAGCAATGTAATGCAGAAGTCCCAATATGTTTGGAAAATGGCTGCTGGACCATAAAAAGGTACCTAAGGTGCATTTCCAGAGAAGCGCTCTTCTACACACTGAAGAACAGGATGAAACAAGTAGTAACCCTTCGCCAAAGTCGTCCTTCGTATCGATGAGATTGATGTCTGACCGTATACCGTCAGACGAGATCTGATGTCAGATGTTGTTATAATCTGACACAATCTGATGCCAGATCTTGTCTGATCTGACAAGATCTGATGTCAGATCATGTCTGATCTGATCTGACATCAGATCTTGTCAGATCAGACAAGATCTGGCGTCAGATCAGAACAACTTCTGACATCAGATCTCGTCTGACGGTATACGGTCAGACATCAATCTCATCGATACGAAGGACGACTTTGGCGAAGGGTTAAGCTACCCTGCGTAGATGAACGAGGACATCATCCTTTATTTTTGTTATTTGTACCAACCAAGAATGCATGAGTAATTTCCTTATGAATTCTTGGTTATATGCCTGACTGGAACTTGCAGATGTGATATCGAGTGCAATTTCGTGGGCTGCGACTACGACGGACGCGACTGTTCTGGCGGCCTGAGTCCCTTCGAGAACTGCTCCAACCCGGAGCTGTGCGCGCGCGTCTTCAAGGACGGCAAGTGCGACGCGGCCTGCAACACGGAGGAGTGTCTCTTTGACGGATTCGATTGCATTTCCACGGAAACTCAGTGCAAGTATGTACTACTACGTATGTATAAGTGCAGTGTAGACTTCAAGGCTCTTTCACATCGGAGACATGACCTGGGCGTACGCTCGGGCCGTCAATGCCTCGATGTGTGCAATGGTCATGGATAGCTGGGCGTATGCCTAGCGCATCTGTTTCCAATGTGCATGAGCCGTCAAGTTCAAGCAGAACTAATTTATTATTGGTTTCCTAATACCCAACCATGTGAAAAAACCTGCCAGTGATTACACTGGGTCAGTTATTCTTCTCAGTGCAGAGGTTATATATTCTTGGTACATGATAGTGTAGCTGCAGCCCACGGCTCAAACTTTACACTCACTCACTTTTCTCTTTGCTAGACGTGTTGCAGTCCCCTGTACGTGGCAGAGGTTGTACATTCTTGGTACATAATAGTGTAGCCCACGGCTCAATCTACAATGATACCCTCACTCACTCCTCTCTGTTTGATGTGTTGCAGTCCCCTGTACGTGGCCTACTGTCAGACGCACTACGGTGACGGAGCCTGCGATTCCGGCTGCAATACGCCGGGATGTGGCTTCGATGGCGGCGACTGCTTGAACGCAGAGGCGGAGGTAGAAGGAGAAGGAAGGGAAGGCGGCAGAAATGAAGAGAAAAAGCGACGAGTACTGGCTGGCACGGTGGTTCTAGTGCTGCTGGAAGAGCCGGAGGTCTTTCTGAATATGACCAAAAAGTTCCTCATGGTCGTCAGCAAGGTAGGTTCTGTAAAGCTTCATGTATTACTCGCGGGGGATAAAAATCGTTAGTCACTGATTCGAGGGTGGTTATACACGAAGGTTTACTGTATGAATAGAGAGCCAGGATAGATAGCCAAGAAATTGTTGGGGCCTCATGTTCTTACTATCTACTGTATATACAACGTATACCACGGAAGGGGGATTTGGAGTTGGTGGCCTTTGCTTGGATAGTTGCTATTATCGGTGAACTGTTCGAATGCGGAGATTTTCGCAAAGTCTGGAAGACATTTGCGTAGTATGCAATATGCATGGACATTTTTTCTATTTCTGTGCAATTTTGAGCGAAAAGGCCGACCGTGCCTTCGAAAATCTCCGCGCGCTCTGTCGGTAAATCGACTATTGTACTTTGTATTTTACGTGGGTTTGTTCAGTTGACTCAAGCCAACATGCGTATCCAAGAGGACGCGGAGACGGGGCAGCCGGTGATTTATCGCTGGAACTCGGTGGACGGAGTCACCGGGAAGATTGCCGTGCCGCAGGATTCCCAGCTGCAGCTGCTGCTCTCTTCTTCCTCCATCCCTTCCTCGCCTGCAGCATCCTCGTCGCTCATTGGTCGAAAGAAGCGGTGGACCAATCAGCAGTTGGAGGAAAGCGGCGGCGGCGGTCGGCGACTCAGCGGCACGCTCATCGTGCTCACCGTGGACATCAGCAAGTGCGTGGCGGACGGACGGGAAGACTGCTTCACCTCCGTCCTCAACGTCGCCGCGTATTTGGGAGCCGCGTCCGCGCGCGATCAACTCAGGTAGCTACCGCATGGTATTGTGTATGTACACTACAGGTACTGTGTATGTAGGGTACTGTGGGGTAAACCCGGACAGCTAAGCTTTTCTTCTGAACTTGCCGCTTCAGCAAATGATCAACCTGGTAGCTCATTTGAAAGAGGAGAGTTCAAGGAATCGATTGGTAGCATACTTGTCTCAATCGGTCGGATGGTTGCTGAGATATTCTAGGTGTCCGGGTTTACCCCACTGTACCCTATTGTGTATGTACGTACACTACAGTTACTGTGTATGTACGTATGTATAACCCCTCAATCGCCGGCTAAATTTTGACAACCTCATAACGTTCTACACGGATCATTACAGTATGCTTTTGATGTGATTGAATCTGATGGATTGATTGCAGACAGCAACTGGGCTTTCCCGTCTATTCCGCGTACGCTCGGCAGCCGTCGGTGCCGGTTAAACCGCCGGGGGATGACGATTCCTCCTCTTCCTCCTCCAATACGGTGATGGTGATCATGGGCCTGTTGGCGGCGGTGGCGCTGCTCTTTCTGGTGGTGTTGGTGTTGATGCGGAAGCGGAAGATCCAGGCGCCGATCTGGGCTCCGCCGGGATTCATGGGCAAGCTGCCGAATCGGGGCGGGGGAGGGACGGAGCTGCACGGGGGCTCCACCTTCAGTCTCGACCGACCCCCGTCCACGCTGGGAGGCAAAAGCGGCAGCGTCTGCGGATCCTACAGCACGCACATCACCAGCGTGCAGCAGAACACCTACGAGCCGGACTGTCACTTTCGACGAACGCCGAGGTTTGTTTGTTTGTTTGTTTTGTTGGCGGGGTGTAGCTGCTGCTACAAGCAGTAGTATGTTACGTAGTGGGGTACTATGGGGTAAACCCGGACACCTAAGCTTTCCTGAACTTGCCTGTTTTCAGCAGATGATGAACATGGTTCAAGGAATCGATTGGTAGAATACTTTTCTCAATCGGTCGTATGCTTGCTGAGTTTTAGGTGTCCGGGTGTACGTACCCCTGTGTCCGGGTTTACCTACCCTACAGTTACCCTATCTGTATTGTGACTTGCCGCGTTCCGTATGGCGATAACCGGGCCCCAAAAAGAGAGAGGGGAGAGTAATAGGACGGAACGGGAATCGAACCCGCTACCCTCGGTCACAGCTGTGTGGACGTTAGGCACTCCTTCCTATATGTATGTACACGTGCTTATGTGCTGTATCTTTTACTCTGTGCTGCAGTTTGGTGACGAAAGGCGCGGAGGCTGCGAGTTACCAGCTGCATCAGTACCTGGAGTCGGAGGGCAGCGTGTGGGGCGCCGGCAGCGAGTACAACACGCCGACGCTGCCCGCCAAGAAAGCCCGACCCCACAACTACTACCATCTGGCCGGTGGGGACCCCACCCCTGACTCGTGCGATTTGAAACAGGATGGTCGCGCGTGGACAGCACAACATCTGGAGGCTATCGGACAACAGACCAAGAACGGGTAGGTTGTATGTATGTATGTAGCTATAGCTAGCTATTGACCAGCTTACATAGGTAGGCTAGGTACCTTCCTGTACATGGGGGGTTATACACCAGGGGGGATATACACTGGGCAAAATTTATGTTTTTGGGGTTGGGGGGGGGGGGGGGAGGGGGGGGGGTTTATGGGGGGGGGGTATACTCAGGGGGGATATACACCCAAAAATACGGTATGTATGTATGTATGTATGTATGTATGTATGTATGTATGTGTGTATGTATGTATGTATGTGATCTGTCGCTTCTCCGCCATCGGATCTTTGGACATATGGAGCTTGGTACGTCCAGGTGTAACTACTGTTTGTATTAGTGGGTATATGTACTATGGGCTGTACATAGGCTATATGTCTTTGTGTGTAGGTACGGGACATTGACGAAGGCAGAATGCGGCGGCGAGCGGGGTCCGGACGGTTTGACGCCGTTGATGGTGGCAGCGATGACGCCTGGTGGCTACACGGAAGAGGAGCAGGCTGTCGTCTTGCGCAGTCTCATCAACGACAGCAGGCAGGATGTGACCGCGAAAACAGACACCAATCGTAAGCGCATGCAGCTTTATTATTACCCTGAGTTCCGAGTGAGTCTCTATCATTGCGTTTGGGTGAGCTGTTACTTTCTGAAATGTATGGTTGGTATGCTTACAGAGGACTGTGCGCTGATAATCGCGGTGAAGTATGGGCGGACGAAGCCGGTGCAGATCATGCTGGAGTCGGGGGCGGATCCGAACGAGACGGACGCCCGGGGACTCACGCCCCTGCATCACGCCGTACTGGTCAACTCCCTGGAACTCGTCCGACTCCTCGCCTCCCATCCACGCACCAAAGTCGACCAGGTGAGCCACTTTATTGTGTTTGTTTACTGCACGCTAGAAGGTATCCTCCTTTATCCTACCTTTCACTACGGACATCTCCGCATTCTTTTTGCGGACAGACAATAGCTACGTATGTATTGTGCAGTACCAAATACCATGTTTACCGGTGCATTTCCCCATAAAAATTGAGAGGTTCTAAGTATATGGAGCTATGCATAGAGGGGCTATGCACCGGTAAATAATACTGTACAAGTGCCGTTTGTTCGGATATAATATTGCGAGAAATATGGAGTTGGCTGTTTCAAGCGGGACAACCTTGATTGGTACTGGACTTTACGTACGTACGGTATATACTGTATATGTACTTATTAGAGATGTAACAGGGGCCCCGGCTCCGGCTCCGGTAAATCCCGGCATATTTTTGGATCCGGCTCCGGCACAATGAAGGTGGATCCGGTACCGGATCCACGGTCTATCTTTTTCACTTTTTTGGTGACTGCCCCCTTGAAAAAATGAGGTTTTCCATCAAAATTGATCAAAAATTATTACAAAACTTTTGAATGAGACTGTTTTGCAGCTCTCAGGCAACCGCATTTGAGTCAATTTGTCTCATATTTTTACTTCGTTTCGTATTATGGCAGCAATCAACTGATCAATATTGGTGCGCATTTTTCCTACAGTAGTTTGCTACAGTACTTTCTGAGGTTGGATCCGGCTCCGGCTCCGGCCGGGGAAATTTTTTAGATCCGGCTCCGGCTCCGGTACTTTCACAAATGTCGCCCTGTTATATCTCTAGTACTTATGTGCTATACACAATGCATGTGCACTCTTGGTACATGCAGGTGGACGAGGAAGGCCTGACGCCGTTGATCTGGGCGGCGAAGATGAGTCACGCGGACTCGCGGACGGCCGCGTGCAGCAGTCGCAGCATGCAGGTGTTGCTGGCGGCGGGCGCGAGTCCCAGTGTGGCGGACCGCGAGGGGAAGACCGCCCTCCACTGGGCCGCCATCCACAACAACATCCCCGCCCTAGAACTCCTCATCGCCAAGGGCGCCAACCGGGACGCGCAGGACGGAAAGGTGAGTCGCATTGATTGTTTGTGTACGTTGTTGAGGGATAGAGCAGGGTGTGCCAGCACGGCCTTAACCCCCTCCGTAATCTCAGATGGCCGCCTGGCCGCAACATTGGCTTGCGGCCAAGCCAACCCACGATTATGGGCGGCCGCAAGGGGTGTGTGTGGCCAGGCGCCCATCTGAGATAATGGAGGGGGTTAACGGGTAAACCCGGCCTGTTTTATTGGTTGGATAAACCCGGCCACCCGCGTAGAAAGAACTAGGTAAGTAGGGGTGGTCTGGTTTACCCCATCATGGCTGGGTTTACAGTTGCTATCTATTACTTTGAATGCGTGTGAGTGCATACATATCTATGAGTGGTTTGTATAGTGCAGCGAAAATACGGAGTCAGATCGTGCCCAGTACACCCCCACTTTCGCGGCACCATACTTACTACATATCGTCAATCATGTACATAGTATGTGATGTGTCCGAAAGGACATCTAATTGGTCAGTAAACCTGTGTGAACTGCTGCCTACTTTTCTTACACAGGATCAAACGGCGTTGTTCCTGGCGGCTCGCGAGGGCAACCAGCGGGCGATCGAGTGCCTGTTGGCGCACGGGGCCAGCAAGGACATCACGGACCAGATGGACCGGCTGCCCCGTGACATCGCGGACGAGAACCAGCACCGACGCGCCACGGAGACCCTGGACAAGGCGCCGACGCAGGCGCAGGCGCAGCAACACGCAGCCGCCGCCGCCCTCTATCATCGCCAGCAGTTAGATGGTCAGGCGACCCTGCCCAGACAGACTGGCGCCAAGACGGCCAAGGCGCCGCGACGCGCCAAGTCCTTCAGAGAAGGTGAGGGAAAGGGTTTTGTTGTGTTGGTGAGGACAAATGGCGGGAGGAAGTTGGAGAGGAATGCGCTGGGCGTGCATGGTGTATATGTCCGACGTGTCCAAGGCTCAACACGCGTAAAGGCATGGACAGCCATGGATGCGTCGGAAGACAGCGCATTTCCTTCCGTTGTGGAGACTTTATTCAGATTGGGGAGAAATGCGCTAAGTATGTACAGGTACGCCCGGCGCTCACAGAGCGAGCGACTACTACTACCTAGTATTTTTGCGCCTACATACCTACACTCCTGCCAATATGTGTGTTAGTGTACTTTTTGTAGAATGCAAGTAATGTACATTCTGTCGCTGGGTAACCTATGTTAGTACGTGCGTACGAGTAGGCACTAAAATATTCTGCGTTCTCCTCCTTTCGTAGGCCGAAGCGGTAGCGGCGACTCCGGCACCGCGAAGTCTGGCGGCGGCGGCAAACGCGTCTCCAAGTCGCAGGAGCGTCGCCCCTCCATCTCCGTCGTCAGTTCTACCGCAGCCTCTGTACACATTGGCGGAGGAGGGGGCTCGGAGATGCTCGGAGCAACGCAGCAGCTGATGCAGCAGCAGTCGGCTATTAACACCACCAGCGCTTACTCCCCGCTCGCCCCCACAACCTGCACCAGTCTGGACGGCAGCAGAAGCGGCGGGTTTAACGGCTCTCCGCCCTCGATGCCCAGCAGCTTCGGCTCCCCGCTTTCGGGTGTCGGCTCCTGCACCAGCTCCTTCGGAACGACGCCTTCTCCTGGCTCTACGCTTCGAAACTTTAACGGAGGGGGAGGAGGGATGAGCAGCAATGGAGGCGGAAAGAGCTGCGCCTTAATGAGTCCTCAGCAGCAGCAGCAATTGGGGAGTGGGGGAGGCGGCAGCAGCAGCTTGAGTCCGCTCTCCTGCGCCGGGTCCTACTCGCATCAGTCCCCACCCGCCGCCTACCCGCAGGGTGGAGCAGCGGCGCCCGTTTACCACCACCGCAGTCCGCCCAACTACGGACAGAGTCCGCCCGAGGGCCTGGTGCTGAGCAGTTGCACGGCGCCGGCTGGAGCCACGGAGGCTGGCAGCTGTCTCTACACGACGGAAGACCAAACGGCGAACTACGCGGCGGCAAACGGGGGGAATGTGTACGAAGAAGCCTGCTACGCTAGCGCGGACAAAACGGCAACTGTCATGCAGCAGCTGAATCGGGGCTATGCGCAGCCGTTCATTCATCAGTACCCGGGCACTACTCATCAACCAATTGGCAGCACTAAGTATCAAGCCAATCAAGCCTTCAATCAACAACAGGTGCAGCCTATTCCGCCGGCTTGCTGGATAGATGAGCAGGGCTTCCCGATTTACCACGGAGCGCCCCCGACGACACAGCAACAGCCTGGCCAGGGGCATGGAATGGTCTGCTGAAGAGAGGGAGCGCTCTTGTTTTGATCTTCGTTGACATTCTTTTACGTTGTGAATGCATATTCATGGACGTAGGTATGCACGTAGGTTATGTACATAGGTACTGTTAAAAGTGGGCTGTACTTTCGTTATAGATGCATTTGTAGCAGTTTCTTCTACTTTTTGTTTTGGTTTCGCTACGCGTATGGTTTCTACTGCTGAACAAAAGTGTCTTCGCGCTAATTGCTGAATGGTGCCGAAAAGGTGTTATGAATCGTTCCTGTTGAAAGGAACTGTGGTCGGCTGGAGTGGAAAAGTTTTACTCTGCCCGGGGCCTCAGTTTTTATATGGATGTTTGTTTTGGCTTGTTTTCTCATGCTCTACACAGCTTATGTGGTACATTGTATGTATTTCTGAGTATGTCTATGCGTTAGCCTTCGGACTCCAATGTACGTAGTAAGCTGTATTCGGAATTGGATCTGTTGTTTGGAATTTTGTGTATAGGTTGACGCGGTGGTATCATGCTTTGAATGTCGACGAGTAATCTTAAAATTTTTTGGTCTATGTAACGGTAGAGTGAATGTTCGAACAAGAATGTGTTGCTTATGCTGTGTCGGTGCGAACATACAATGAATGCGTGCTTCTGCAAATTCGATAATTTCTATGCAAGTAGTAGGTATTTTGTATGTAGGGAGGTATGGTATGTGTACGTTCGTATGTATTGTTCCATGCTATTTCAACGATGTCTGTATGTTGCATTTTGCCGTTTTTCTATTCCGTAATGTTTGACTACCCGCTTCTCTGTGTACTGCAATGTCTTAAGCATATCTTTTTTGTCTTGTATCGACCCGCGATACCGCTTAGTGCCTGAGTACGTAATATCAGGAAGTACATTATGTATGTTCTGGTATGTCTTTATTCATGCAATGCTATACATGAATATTATAGAACGCTCGGATATCTCAATAAATATACTTCTTTCGCTATGGCCAGTTTTATTTGCACTGTTGATGATCGTCAAATCCGTTGATCGGATGGACATTATTTATTTATTCGCCTTGCCCCATAAGAGGAGGTGACGTTTTCCCCCTCCTCGCCGATTTTTTGAGCTGCAGTTAGCAAACGCGTAAAAAAAGCCGAAGCAATTACTTTTTCAAAAATATACCAAAATTGCAAAAAGAAATTGCTTCGGCGTGCTTTGCGCGTTTGCTAACTGCAGCTCAAAAAATCGGCGAGGAGGGCGAAAACGGCACCTTCTCTTATGGGGCAAGGCGAATACACATAGCGCAGAAATGAATACACGTTTGACCCATACTGAAAAATGTGCAATTGAATTGGAGCTGAAGTCCGCTGCGATACCTGAACTGATGGACAAACGATGCAATACCTATCCGCCGCTCTCTTTTTTCGATACCATGTCTTGCTTGTCGTTTATATCTCGCAGTGGACCAACTTGAACTGCACATCTTTTCGGGTGGGTCGAAGCTGATGTCTTCAAATCTGCGGGTACCTACTCTCTCCTCTTTCAGAAGGGTAATTTGTAATCAGCAACCAACAACCAAAAGTGTGGACCTCTTGAAAATAGCTACGTCAAAGTGACACACACACATGTATTATCAACTTTATGAGCTGGTTTGTGCAGTAATGTACCTCATCACATACCCATTGGCGCTACCGTTCACCCTTCATCGCTTCATCTTTCACCTTCCATCCTCCACCTTCCTCCTCCTCCTCCTCCTCCATCCATCGATTGTTCAATCATCCTCCAGCCACCCTCCCTGCTGCATCCTTCATAATCCATCCCCATCCTCCTCCATCTCTCTCACCTTCATCGTCCTCCACCTTCCATCCATCTACCCTCATCCTCCATCCTCTCATCCATCTTTCACTTTGCATCCATGCAACCATCTTTCTCTATCCATAGTCCATCCTCCTCCTCCTCCTCTTCCTCCACCCCATCGATTCTCGGCCTCCATTCATCCATCCTTGGTCTCTATTCAATCCTCCACACATCATTTTTTCATAGCTCATGGTTGACCACATGGTCATGGTTGACCACATGGTCATGGTTGACCACAATTTTGTAACTCCCATTGTTGGTTGTCATTGATTGTATAAGCTCCCCTGTCCCAATTTGTCACTTGATGCCAGTTCTACAAATGCTTGCTTGCGAGAAGCAGATTGGTAGGTGTTGATGGAGGATGATGGATAAGGATGGAGGGGAAAGGTACATAAAAGAATGAGGGATGGAGGATGAAGGATGGAGAATGGAGGGTAGATGGATGAAAGGTGGAGTATAATGGATGGATGGATGGAGGATGGTAGGGAAGATGGAAGGTGGAGGATAAAGTAGGTGGAGGATTGTACTAGCAATGAGCGCAGGGTACAATTCAAAGAAAGAAACCATGTGCGTCACTTTTATGGAGCCAGTTTCAAGAGGTCCACACTTTTGGTTGTTTGGTTGTCGTATAGTCACCGGGACGATCAAGACCGTGCTTGACAATTTTCGCGCTCCCGTAGCAATCTTTGTGAATCTGGCATTTCTATACAAGAATAGCAAGAGTGTTTGAAAAAGGGTCGAAAAGCCGGTTGCTATTCTTGTATAGAAATGCCAGATTTACTAAAATGCCACGGGAGCGGCAAAATTGTCAAGCACGGTCTTGATCGTCCCACTGACTATATGTATGTTGGTTGTTTGGTTGTCTTTTACAAATGACCTTCAGAAGCGATCGCTTCGTTATCGCTGCATTTCAGTGTGGATTTTGGTTCGAGTTCTTTGACTTTTCTCAAGATCAAGAAGTTTGTTTATTCCGGATCTGATTATCCGAGATGGGACGTCGCTTTTTCATCGGTGGAAACTGGAAAATGAACGGGGATAAAGCATCGATCGATGCCATTCTGGACTTCCTCAATACTGGAGATCTTCCATTGGCGAAAGAGGGTATGATGATGTAATACATACCTTATTATTACACTATGTGTATACCAAGAACATATATCCGTATATCATCGATTGGAAAGGAAGCATCAACACTAGGACGGACGAGCATATATGTTCTTGGCACCTACGCTATAATATAATGGTTCCTTGTATGGTAGGCATTGTTTCATTATTGCTTGTGTGCAGTAGTGGTAAATATTGTGTTGTCTCAGTGTGTTTGCACAATACAATACGATACGTCGTGATATGTTGTTGTGGTTCCAGAGATTGTGGTGGCTCCTCCGTTTCCTTATCTGATGTACGTGAAGTCCAAGTTGCTTGAGGGGGTTGCTGTGGCTGCTCAAAACTGCTACAAAGAAGAGAAGGGTGCATTCACTGGAGAAGTCAGGTAGTATGTGTTTGTACACTGGAGAAGTACATGTAGGGTACTATGGGGTAAACCCGGACACTTAAGCTTTTCTGAACTTGCCAGTTCAGCAAATGATGAATATGGTAGCTCATTTGAAGGAGAAGAACTCAAGGAATCGATTGGTAGAGTACTTGTCTCAATCGGTCGTTTGGTTGCTGAGATATGCTAGGTGTCCGGATTTACCCCCGTGTCCGGGTTTCTCCCACAGTGCCCTATATTTTACGTGCATGTGTACACAGCTGCTCTGAATACTACGTATTTGTGTATGCACAGTACGTATACGTACATACAGTACATTCCGTTTTTTGTGCCCAACTTGCCCCGGACTACCGTGCTACGTATGTACTTTATGTATGTGTGCACAGTGTGGGAATGCTTCGAGATTGCGGATGCGATTGGGTGCTGCTGGGTCACTCGGAACGGCGTCACGTGTTGCGAGAAAGCGACGAGCTTGTGGCGGAGAAGACGGCGTTGGCTACAGCCCGTCGTCTCGGCGTCATTCTCTGCGTGGGTGAAACGCTGGACGAACGACTGGCTGAGCAGACCAAGGCCGTCGTCTACCGACAACTGGATGCTGTACGAGGTACGTGTACAAACAGGTGCACAAAACTAACTGTAACGTGCATAGTAGGTTATACGTGTGGCAACAGCTTTGAGATGACAGCGGTAGTTTAAGCGTGTTTCAGCAAAGGATGCTGACTGGAGTAGAGTAGTGATCGCCTACGAGCCAGTGTGGGCCATTGGAACTGGCAAAATTGCGACTCCTGAACAGGTACAGTATGTACGTACGTACGTATGTATGTACATATGCAGTGAGTACTCCAAAGCAGACTTTATGTACGTAGTGTTGATTGACGGTGTGAAACGTAGGCTGAAGAGGTGCACGGTTGGATACGGGAGTGGCTGGCTCAAAAAGTATCTCAGCAAGCCGCAGACGACACAAGAATCATCTATGGAGGTACTACTCGGTATTCATTCATCCGTATGTATGCATATCATTTCATTGGAAATTGTGACGTGCAAATTGTACGTGTTTGCTTGCAGGTTCGGTAAAGGCTGAAACAGCGGAAGACGTCGCCACTTTGCGTTCCTTGGCCGCTAAGCCCAATGTGGATGGATGTCTGGTAGGTGGAGCTTCTTTGAAGAAAGACTTTCTCAATATCTGCAAACAAAGTGCCGAAGTCGTTTAGGAACTATAATATTCCTTATTCAGCTTGCTTGCCGAAAGATTGAATTCTCTAGTTTTTACCGTGTGTTATACTTTACTCGAATTTGCAAGATAGGCCTACGTGTTTAGAACATTGTGCACATTCTTGGAATACTGTACCTAGGTGTACCAGAAATATGGACGTTATGTACATACCACGTAAAGTACCTATTGTATGTATGTATACGTCAGAGACAGAGAGAGGAATATAGTGTAACGTCTGCCTATCATTGCTAGAGGTGTTGCTGTTTATGGTAACATAAGCGGGTGCTTTTAAGGGCGAGTTGTCATGACAGTATATTCTAAGAAAAACGGCTATTATGGGAAGCTAATTGCGGTCCTAGTTTGAGGATGGTATGCGTCGGCCTAGGTTGATAAAAGCACGTGGGCTTTGCTGTGGTGAGCTGATTTCTAAGGGCTGTTATTTATTGGCGTGCTTCTTCATCTCGTCTCGTGTCTGCTCGCATGGCGAAGCTGAGTTGAGTGGGCAAGCATTACTTATGGTTCGGGTAAGTAAAGGGGGAATCAAGCATCGAAGTCCAATTTGTCTCTTGAGATCTCTCACCGAAGGCGCGTGGTAGATAATAAGAAAATTGCTTCAGCTGCTTCTTCCCCCCTCCCATTATGCCGCCACAGTATGGGGCCGCTATCTTGAAAATGCACGGAATGGGAGGGAGCTATAGGGTACTGTGGGGTAAAGCCGGCGCACCGTGGGAAATTGTAGACACAGAAAAAAGAGAGACCATCTACATCTAGTTGTATTACCATTTCAACGCAACCACTACTCAGTACTCAATGAATAGCTAGTACGTAGCTGCCCTGCTTGCATCTATAATTTGTACCTCCAATCTTTGCTGCTATATATACAAGCTTGCTTGAGCAAAAGTTTGGTGCCGATGTCCGGGTTTTCCCCCTGTCTGCTTCTACCCCACCCTACCCTATAGGGAGGCGGGCAACCACCGCACAACAGTCGGGCCTAATTTGCCAAGAGCCCGGATGAAGAGCTGATGAGATATCTCGCAGCGTCCATTGCTTCGTCTCGCTCTTTGTCGTCTCCACAGACCCTGCAACGTGCTTGCTTCCTGCTACCCTTTCTACCATGTGCAAGTACTAGTATTGTTTGTAATTACGCGTATTGCAACAGGCTTCCGCAAGCTTTCATTCTTGATTACTCCCGATACGCTCGCTTTTCATTCCGAAATGCGCTTATAAAATGATAATAAATGGGTAGTGGCACAAAGGAAATGGCGTCAGGTTATGTGACTGCATGTCTGCACCTGTTGGGCCTCTGCAGCCTGCAACTGCAGCTGTCGAATACGATGGTTGTTGGAGCGACTCCCATCTTCAGCTTTTCCCGCTGTCTCTTTCACGAACGGAACACCTGCTTCTTCCTGCTGAGTGCGTACAAGATGTGGGTGTCGCATCGGGAGCTCTTCTGCGCCTGTCTCGCCAACAACGCCAGCTTAGTCGCAGCAGTACCTGCGAACGACGATTCGACCTCGCGAAGAAAGTTGCAGAAATTGTACGCGTGACGTTACCCACTACACAACGTGTGTATGTGTATTGTTAGTAGTGTAATTTTACCGGATACCGTACACCAGGGCCAGTATGATAGTGAGGGCACTTTTGGGTATTTATCGGGCCGAAAAGGAGTAGTAAAGTTTGGGTCGCTATTTTTTTAAAAATGACACGCAACGGATCGTCCGTGACAAGTGCAAGGATCACAAATCAAATTAAACTTCCGCCTTTTTTACGCTTGTGTACTGTAAACGTAAAGTCGATTGTCCAGCAGTTTACCTTTGACACACCGGAGACTAACTGGCTTCACATATTTTTTCTAGCTCATCACCCCGCACCATCTATCTACTATAGTGACAGTTTATGTATACATGACATAGTACTGTATGTTGGACGATTTTCGTTTGCCAGGTACTCCATCTTGGACTTCGATGTCTTGCACTTGCACACCGTCGCAAAAACGGACAGCCCGGCATTCATGAACAGTTCTATCTTTCGGCAGGCGACGACGCTATCCACCAACGATTCCGCCACCTCTTCTCTCGCTTCTGCGGCCAACTGGACCGACTGCATCACGGTTGATGCACATCTGCACTTTAGCTATGTGCACTGCCACCGGAAACTCTTCACCTATGCCGTTTGCGAAAAGTTCTACAACGGTAAAGCCTGTCAGCTTATGTAAAATTGCATCCTTGTTCGATCTAACACCCCATGTTTAGTTGCCGATTTTGCCTCTGTGAAACAAAGCAAAAGCTTATTGAAACCCGAAGCCTTTTTCAGCTGCTCCGCCGTCGCGACCAACTCCAGTTCTGTACCGCTACAATCTGTATGAGCAGAATGCGGCCTACAGGAGCTTCTCTTCTGGTGCTAAGAATAGAAATGGGCCCCATAATAATGAATTGTCTACTCGACTGTGTCCTCAGCTGTTTCAAAATGGTGGACATGGGGCCCTTGGTCCGAACGTATTGGGAGGAACCGGCAGTCTGTGGCAAGTCGGCTACGGAGTGATGGCGCTGTTTCTGTTCATCGTAATCCTGCTATCCATCTGCAATCTGCATCGAACTGTCAGCTCGTTGTGTTGCTGCCGCTCTTCTGGTGCCGTTGGCTACATGTCATCGCCTTCAAAGCAACAGGAGCAACTCACCCGACTATATCAGAATATGCGAGACGACTGCAATAATCATCCCCATCCCACTAGAATCGCACCAGTATGCTACAACACTGCTGGAACTGGCGCAACTACACCGTTGAGTACTAGTCATTCCTCATGCACTCTACTGTACTCTCACTCGACTCAACATGATGAAGACTTGCAGCTAATAGCAGCAGACACACCGAGGCACCCGATGATACAAAACTCCGCAGAGGCGCTATTCAGCGGTTAACGGCGCTATATCCTAAATCAAGCTGGGTTGTTTGTTTGAATGGATTCTCGTCTCAGAATTTTGCCCTGGTCTAAGTGTGAAGTGAAGTAGTCATCATGATCTTGATGATCGACCGTGTTGATTAGAAAAATGGCAAATTTAGCAATGCGCCCATTGACCAATAAACACGAGCATTGTGTGACTGTCTGCCTTTTGTCTAGCGTGTGCGTGCACTGCATTATTCAACTATTTACGATCTACCATACATGTTGGGCGATGTGGTGGTTGGTTGGTGGTCAACCACCCAGCATCTTGTAACAGCGTGCGGTAACTCTTATCGGTAGGAACAAAAGATGTAGCGCCAAGTACTAGTGTGAATCTTTCTCCACCCCATCTCTATAAACTTCGGCCACACTCGTGATGTAGCCCCCTTCGTACGAAGCAGCATTCACAGCCGTGGAGTGGACAAGCTAGCTTAATGTATGAAGCTGCTGACCACAACAAGTGCCGGAGTAGCTTTCTTTTTGCTCAGAAGTGCTGTAGGTCGTGTGTCGTCTCAGTAAGGCCTACGATTGTTCCGTACTCTACAAATAACAATTGGCAGTATCCATCCTGTTGTTTGTCTCGCGCCTCCTGCGAAAAAGCGGAGCGAAGACTTCTACCACGAGCTAAACAATAGACAATCCATCGTCCAACGGCGTCGACAATCAAAACATACAAACTGGACACTGACCGACCGACAACGGATGAGCGAGTGCTTTATGCTTTTTCAGCAAATTACAAGTGTATGCAGGCGGGTGAGAAAGGAAAGTGCGAAGAAGCGGCAACAACATTCTTCGCCATCCCATCGTCGTCTCGTGTCAAGATGTTTCAGGGGTTAAGACTTGTTGTCGAGCGTGTGTTTACTCAAGTAATTGCTAGCTGTCGTTTGTTTTTTGTGTCCCTTCTCCCACTCTCTTCTTGACCGCCAGAGTTGGACAGCTCTTTCGCGTGACGTCAGGCATAATGGTGGGTGTGGGTGGCCTTTGCTGTGGGGTGTCTGATGACTTGCTGCTTGATTGGTTTGGTTGGCCATCCCCTGACCAGGGGAGTAGGTAGCCGACAGATACCTGAGGCGCAAAAATGCCAAATTCATCTCTTTGCTTGCCAGCTTCCGGCACCTCTTCATATCTAATCTACCATACAGTAATTTTGCGCCTCTGGCAGCTGAATTTTGGGGTGCAAATGGAAAACTGGGGCGGAAATGCGCCTCAAGTTACCATGTACCTACCCCCAGCCTCCCCACACCCGCCACAAAAGAACTTGCACACATCACACGAAGTATGTATGTACTGCATGTAGCGCCCACTCTTGGTATTCATTCAGCAACTACTGGTGTCGGGTGTTTGTTATGCCGTCAACGTTAGCTGACAGTCGCATGGGAGGATAGTTTCCGGTGCATTGTACTGTACCGTCCATTCATTCACCGAACAAGTAGCTTGATACGAATCCGTATGTTTATTCGTTAGTGATGTATTGTGATGATGTTCGTTAGTCGTGTTTTGTTTGGGCATCAAATAACTTTGCGTACTGTACGCACATAATGTACGCAACGCAATAAACAATTATGTGCTCTTTCTACAATCCGCTGACGAAAACCGCCTACACAACGCCGTACTGTACATAGACGTAACCTACATATGTACAACAATAAGTGTTCGTACATACAAAGTATGCACCGTATCTGGTCTATATACTGTCTGTCTATGTAGTCTGTATGTATGTACGTAATACACGTATACCTGCAGCACTGCGGCTCTTATCTCCGTATGTATAGGGTAGCTGCTGTTCGGGAGCGCGCGACCCGCCGGCCGGCCGATGCGTCGTCGTCACTCGACTGCACACTGCTGCCTTTAGAATAGAACTGAGTGCGCGCGAGTGACCTGACTCCAACTGACCAGCGCTACGTACGTACGTACATACTTTTTGCGCACGCCTCTTTTCACTTGAAGCAACTGAAGCAGCCAGCCCACACGCAAGACGAAAAAGATAGCAAAGCGCACCAGTGGCCCGCCAAGTCAGTCAGTATGAGTCAGTCAGTGGTCAGTGTGGTCACTTTTGATGTCGCAGCTGCTTCTGCACATACTGTACATCACATCAGCGCTCTCTCTCTCTCTCCTTTCTCTGTGGCTACTCTTCTCTATGTATCTGCAAGCCGTCGGTGCATACGTTAGTTGGCGAATAGAGGTCACACCACTTACTCAAAGAGACTCTTCGGAGTGGCGTAGATTAGAAGAGGCGGCGGCTTCGGCTGCAACTGGGCGAAAGAAGTGGGAAGAGCTTCTCACTCTTCTTTAAAGCGCTTCGGCTAGCCTCCTGTGTGACTGTGACAACAACAGCCTTTTTGGCCTGCCGTCGGCGCTATCTGAAATCGCCATGCGATGCTGATGACGACGTTTTAGGGGTGAAGGAAGATGCCCTGCTCTGATAATTATTTATGCATTCTTACTAATTTTCGGTGGGCTGGAGTAATGCATCATGTGGTATGCTCATGCTGCATCGTCGAGTGATGACGTTTACCAGGAATATTTTTCTGCCCGTACAGTTCCGGACCGCTTAGCTGCAGTCGGATCATTCCAATCAGTTTTTGCGACATTGGACGGTGCCTACGGCTACGGGCACCCGGCCCGTGAAAGGTAATGAAGACCAAGGTAAAACGGGGAGTAAATTGGTACTTTCGTTACGTGGAACACGTAAAACACCGTATCAAAATCGAATAAGTACATTGCCAAGACGTGATTATTTTGTGACATTTCATATCCAAATAAAACTGGCGAACTTTGTTGGGGCTGGTGGGGCTGAGCGGCTGAGGTGTGTAATGTTAACGCCTGGTCCCTGATGGTTTGCTAAATAGTGAGCTCGCTGATGGCCCTGTTACCCCTTTTGGTGAATTTGCATTAGTAAATTGTGCGCTCGTGTGCGACGTTCGTTCGTGTTCGCGTGGTCAACGGTTACGCCGCCGGTCGCCTTGCCTGCCACTCACTTTGCCAACTTGGATTGTCACTTTGTTGTCACCTTGGTGCGAATGAAACGACAGACAATTTCCACAATAGCTATTTGTTGTCATCAAACTGACAACAAAGTGACAACGGTTCTGCAAAGTTGTTGACCGTAATGACGGACATTGCGGTATGTGTTGTTATTAGAATATATCAAATATCTGTTCCCCTTGTGTCAACCCAACTTATTAAAAAAATAGTTGTTCATCTATAGCTTGAAGACCTTGACACAATGTGCACCGACTTTTCCAGGTGTGAGCAAAGAAGATGTCACAGATGATGGATGCGAACGAGCACATATCACGAAGCAGCATACTGTACGGGTCAAGACAAGACGAACTGTGGTACGACTTGGATGAGCTATATCGGGTAAGTGCATATGCCTTTATCGGATAAGGTAAATATTCCTTGCGCAATACATACGGTACCTAGCCTCTGCCCTATGTGACTTTCGCTAAGATGCGTGCTCTGTTGGCTTGGGTCGTCGAAGTATTGGATTCCGTGCATGAGTCGAATAAATTCATCGTGCACGGTTTGCTACCGCTACCGGTGGTGTAGGTCGGAACTTTTTGTTGCTCTGGAGAGGTATATTTATAGGAACACCATCAGCGACCAAGAAAAGATTCCGTACTCTGCGCTCAGCTCAGATATCGCGTCAATAGCTTCAAAGCTTTCAGCTGCCATCCAGCTACCTAGCTACTAATACTTCCTATTGAGCGACCTTAAATCCCCTCTTCTCCACTGGTCAGCCTGCGGCCAGTTGGTCGAATATTGGTCGCAGCAGACTGACTGGGATCTGGGATGGGATATTCGCGGGGCTTAGCCGCAGTTCAAGCACATTGTAGTCCAAGCGTAGCAAAGAAAGCAAACAGTATACATATGTACGTACCTATACATAGAGATGCTTTTCCCCTGTTCAGCTAATCTAAAGCACAGCGCAAGTGACATCCATCGGCATACCACTGATCAGTATGCAGTTCAGCATCGACTTGCGTGCGCCGAACGACACACCACGCGCTGAAAAAAGCTTTCGTCGTTGCGCGAAGCGCGCTTTTCTACAGAAAAAACCAGCAGGGGGACGGGCAACGTCCATCGTTCTGTACGATGGAGACGGCTAATCCGTTTTACGCGAAAAAGCGCCACGTTATGCAATCCAGGTCAGCGTCCACCTCACCTGTATACAGGTCGACGAGGGCTGGTGCCTTCTTTTCGCGACGTCTATCAGAGTGTGACATCTGTCAGTTTCAAGTCGACAGCTATCAGTGTTTAGATGCATGTACGGTGCATACATTGTACGTACATATAAAGCCAATGCATGTATGTATACATTAGCAGTAGTTTGGTAGCCAAGGGCTGTAGGTGGTTTACATCATGCGCAAAAAACGCACGAAACGACCTTTGATGATTGACGCTGATCTGACATTTTACTGGCGTCGACTCGACGTTCTTCGTTTCTTTTCTGCAGGATCACATTCAGGAAATCAATGGGAAGCTGAGCCAGTTGGACGATCGGATATGGGGCAAGATTATTCTGATGGAGCGAAACCGACGCGTGGCCAAAGCCTATCTGAGAACCACGACTGTCATCGTGGATGGCAGCGTCATCGCATACGACCATCGCAGAGACTGCCACGGATTCGATGGAAAAACGTACGTACGTAGTACCTGCACGTATGTACGTATACAGACACAGATACCTACATACATTACATTCGAGAAGGAAAATTACATACACGGATCAGATGACACACCTTCACTTCGCAGTTACAGTAAGCAAATTGTGTGCACATATCTGTTTTCAGGGTGGGATTCAACTCGTTCGACAATCCGCGCAGAGATCAACAAGTTGAAGACCTTCGAAATAAGATCGGAGAGGTGAGCGGAACAAAAAGCGGTTATTTATGTTTCTACGCCGATTTTGCACTTCATAGTCAGTCAGTACAGTGTAGTGTACATATGTACGTACACAGGGTTCATTTGCAGGGTGTAGCATTGAAGATCGACAATCAAGGCAACATCATCGCAGTGGCGCGCGGCACGACTCCCGTGTTTGTACAGGGAGTGGGGAAGGATGGACGCCAACAGTGCTATTCGGAAAAGGTGGTGAAGCTCCTTGGCCGTCTGGAGACTGTGGATCCAGCCAAAAAGGAGGATGACTCACGGGATAGAACTGTCAAGGTGAATTGATAAAGTCGTCAAAGAACAATGGTCAAAGTCGGCAAAATTTATTGGGCTCTGTTGATACTGTAAACCCTCGTTTACAGCCCCGTTAGAATGCGGATGTGTTGCAGGTTTTTGATATGAAAGTCTTCAAAAAGCACATTGACAACGAGCTGCGGAATTCCTATCCGAATCGCAGGGAGCTCTTGTTCAAGACTTGCATCCGGTTATCGCTGGTCAAAGATGAGGCGCTTCCTTTACGCTCTCCATGCTGGTTCCTCATCTTCAACTTAGTCGCTTTGGACATGCTCAATTCCAAGTTTTCTGCTGGTATTTTAACCTAATTTCTGGCGATGTAAAATATTATGTTGTATGTAGGTGTACGTACGTGCGTGACAGTTTGTTTCAATACTGTAGTGTCTCCGTCTCCTGCCAGTCCACTGTCTCTGCCTGCTCGAAGTTCTTCCAGTTCTTTCCTGGATTCCCGACACAGACTGCAGCAAAGTGAGAGTAATTTGCTGGAGCTGCAGCAACGCGCCGAAGCCGCCGATCTGCTGTCGGGGATCTGCTCAGAAATATCCGGTCAAATGTCGCGTCTAGTGCCGTTAAATCCGCAGCTGGGAGGATTAGCCAATCAGCTGCAACAGCTGCTGCTGCAGCGGTGCAGCTCCGCAGCTGCAGACCCTGGTGGTGCAGCCCCAAATATTGCTGCAGCCACCACTGACTTGCTGCAGAAGGATCATACTGCAGCTGCTGCAGACTTGGAAGTTTTGGCGCAGCTGGCCAACGCCATCGCTCTGGAGGCGAAGTCGATCTCTGCAGGGCGTAAGCTGCAGCATGCGACTGCAGCAGGTGACAGACCGCCGCAGCGCTGGCTGTCACGCGGATGTTTGTCGGAATCGGAGCAGGGTGGCGGCGGCGGCGGCAAATCGTCGCCGTTCCATCACGTCCACGCGGCGGCCAGCAAATCCCGCAGCTTATCTCTGGCGCAGCAGCGTGACAACTGGGGTCGGGTTCGAAGCATGGACTCCTTGATTTACGAGCCCATTGACGACCATAACGGAGGAGCTGTCGCTGCCGCTGGCGGCATGGACCGGGGATCACTCTCGTCTTGTCTCGCGGCGACTGAAGAGGAGGAGGAGGAGGAGGAACTTACGTCCCCCGCGAGTCCCACGACGCTCGGGGACGAGTTCGAGGCGTGCGGCAGCAGCGCGGCTCAAATGGCTGCAGCTCGAGGTTCCTGCGGCGGCGGTGGGCGAGGGATTGGAGGACATTTCGGTGCCGGTGCAGCCACTGCTGTCACTGCAGCTGTAGGAGCCAATGGACGGGGCCACGCCGTCACGCAGATGAGGCCGCCGGGCGGAAGGAGACGCGCTGGAGGCGGACTGGGCACGGGGACGGGCACCACTGGAACCTGCAGCGCCGATTCGGCCAACTGGAGCAACGGGTCAACTTCCGACTACGAAAGCACGCGCGACATTTACGACAGTTTCAGCTCCAGTTCCCGAAGCTCAAATTCAGCGGTATGCACGTACGTATGTTGCATTGTGTACGTTCGTACCACTATGTATGACATCATGCCATTCAACATTAGAAAAGTTTGTACAACAAGGGTGCATCACCAATATTTGTACATACCCATAGCTGCTTTATTGTCTTTAACATGGTATAACATACAATATACGTACATAACTGTGGTGTATACGTACATTATGTACTGAATGTATAGGTAAGACTGCTCATAGTATTGCTTCCTCCAAAGAGGGTTCAAAATCTAGGCAAACGTCACTACCGATTTGGTGGTTTTCCAAGAGATTTGACTGACCACAGTGCACCGTCGTCACAAACGGAAGAAGACCAATATTTGGATAGGCGCGGCGGTTCATAAAAACAGGCGCATCTTGCTTTGTCCACGTGCGCTGGTGGTGACGGGCATTTTTTTCAGTATTAGGTGGGAATTTTTATTCAAAAAATCGCGTGACAGCCGCGTTTTGATCAAAGATGCGCAGTTAGGGGCATCGAAGCGTTTTAAGTCGTTGAAGGATATAAATACGTAGGGTACGTACTATTATGTACGTCTGGGAAGCCTTTAGAGGGACGAATATACAGTATATTATATTGTGAAACGATAACATTTTATACGTAGGGTACTGCGGGGTAAACCCGGCCATGGGGCAAACCCAGTCACCTTGAAGGCCGTTTCGTTTGAGGACCGGGTTTGCCCCACCAATGAAACCGGCAGGGTATATTATTCCATGATAATACCCCATTACACATTTCGTAAATTTAGACCGTACTATTTTAGTACGGTTCAAAGCGACCCGACGACACTTTTTTTTTTGGACCGTACTATTTCAGTACGGAGGAGTCAGCTAAGCCTTCAACCATACTTCTTTTTCCACCATACTTCCTCCAACCAAGTATGGTTCAAATTTACGGTGGGGCGCTAAAAAATTTCCTCCGTACTTTTTTAGCGCCTCCGTACTTTCTTTTTTCTTTTTGGACCATACTTCTCCTCTTGCTGAACCATACTTCTCCTCTTGCTGAACCATACTTCTCCTCTTGCTGAACCATACAACTTTTCCGTTTCCTCCATACTCTTTTTTATTCTCATGTCCGTCTTCCTCGTACTTCCACTAACTTCCTGCTATTCTTCTCATTAGTGATCACTGCTAATTACAAAAGAGCAAAGCTCAATAATCATGAAAAATCCGTTAGCTCCATCTCATTCCTATCACTGTCTGTGTTTTCACCACTTTCTCCGCCCTCAGTCGTGCTTTCTTGCTGCATCAAGTTGTGGTGGTAGAACCCGAAATGTTCTTGACAGAACCCTTTCTTGCAGCCCTCGCACCACAAGCGCGTCCTGCGTTCTTGGTGGTAGAGCAGGAAGCAGGCATAGCATCGGTGGCTGCTTGCTTTGTGGTAGACCGGCTGATGACGTAGCTCCACATCCGTTTCTTTCCCCAGCGGTCGGTCAGGCTTGAACCCACCCAGTCCACAAGCCAACAAGCCACGAATGACCACATGCATGGAGTCCTGAATAGCAGGATAATGATTACCTTGACTCTGACTCAGCTTTGATTTCTCCTTGTTTTCGTTGAGTCATGAAATTTTTTAAAAAATTTCAAATTGCAATGGGAATGTTGATGGTCCTGGCACGAAAACTACGGTAGGCATGCGATGTACGCTACAAAGAGTACGCTCGAGATTTGGCAGAAACGAGCGAAGTACGGCTCAGACCAAAAATATGTACGGCTCAGACCAAAAATATGTACGGCTCAGACCAAAAATATGTACGGTTTAAAAAAGGTGATAGTATGGTACAAGGAAAAGTGGAAGTACGGTCGGGCGCTAAATGGAGCTCCTCCGTACTTCAACCCAAAAATGGAAGTATGGTTCAAACCGCCGGCGCCCATACTAAAACCGGTTTTTTGAAGTATGGTGAAAGTCGCCGTACTACTCGATGACCACACGATGGTCGTCGGGTCTCGAAAAAAAGTACGGAGGAAAGGGACCCAGCGACACAGCGCGAAACGGCACTGGGAACTATTTCTCCCAGCGAATGTGTATTGGGATACTATACAGGAGTCATATATTACATAAATGTACACCTTCTTTTAGGTTTCAAAATTTCAGTAAATGTGCGCTGCAATACATCTTTGTTTTCTTTTTTCCAGAACGGCAGATCTACGTCACCGAGTATTGTGTCGGAGGAGTCGCAGACCTCGGATCCGGGATATGTGGAAGCGACTCTGCGCAACGACAACCACAACAAAATCGAACAGCAGCAACATAACCATCATCATCGCCTGCTGCACCAACAACGACCGCTAACCACTGCCTGCAGGTCAACGAACATTCGAGGCGGTGGTGCTAACAAGCACCTGCAACCTCCTCCTCCACCTGCCCACATCACTGCACCCAGTCCAAACATGACCAAGATTGCAACGGTGGTACCCAGTGGGCTGATGGCACTCAAACGTAAGGAACCATACCGTATTTACCGGTGCATGCCCCCTAAGCTCCAAAACGCATATGAAGTCCCGTGGCAACACATAAAAATGCCCTATGCATAGCCCCATATGTACTGTACAATAGGGCACGGCACCTGACTGAACCTACCTGGTAATAAGCTACCCACAGCCACTCCCGCACCAAGCTGAGATGTCCATTAGCCTGCTTGTTGGGGTGTATGTATAGTACAAGAAAAACCCTGTACACGTCATAGCGACCCACCCCCGTATTCGGTGTATTTGTAGTTGCAACGGATAATGGCGCTGCTGTGCACTCTACTACATCCCAGCATCGACAGCTGCAACAGCAGCAGCTACAACAACTGTCAACTTCCTCCTCATCCTGTTTTCTGGCGGGGCGAAACAAAGGCGGAGCGCCGATGAAACGACCCGCCCCCCTGCCGCCGGCCACGCCTTCGTTCCGTGTGAAGGTGGATCATCAGGAAGCGTCGCTTGCCACGGACCGACGACGTTGCAGCAATGCCTCTTCCACTTCCTCCTGCTCCTCTGCAGCTGGCGGCCTGCAGCTCTTGAATAGTCGCAGCCATTCTGCAGTTGCAGCCACCGAAATAATCACGCAGGTCGATGCAGCAGCATCCCAGCAAAAACTGCCGCCGCCAGTCCCGCTGGGGAAAACGCGCAGATTTCTTAAACCCCTGCTCCAGCTCCACTCTGCAGCTGCCCGAGCCAGTTCCAACCAGTCCATAGGAGAAGAGAAAGTGGCGCCATTGGAAACGTTCTGTTCACCGGTTGGGGTGGTCCATACTATGAAGCAGCAACGGGCGGAAATAATGGAGGAAAGCGAGCTCAGCTCCACCTCCTCTTGCAACGAAGCATCTGACGTGGAAGTGTACAGGCTCTGATAATCGATGGATGGATATCTGTCGCGCGCATAGATTCTTAATAGTCGCGTTTTTGCTTAGGATACACATAAAAAGTGGTTCAAAGGGAAGTGATAGTGCATGCATATACACTCAAGTATTGCAAAACATATACGTACATTAGTACTGTTCGTACAGGGTGATTTTTTTCTCCTGGATGATTTTGATTGCCAATTTCAACAGGTTACCCTGTACCTATTTCGCTCGAATTTTGCCCACATATTCCCGAGCGTTTGCCATTTACTTGGTAAAAATTTCGAGTTAAAATGCTGCACTGGAAGTGAGAAATACAGCAGAGAAAATGAGAATCTGAATCTGAATCTGAAGTGAAGAATCTGAAGTTTTCTTCCAGATGTAGTGATTGCAGTTACTGACCACTGCTGGAAAGTCGTTTTCAAGCATTTTTGACAAAAAGCTCACTGACTTTAGAGATCGAAAAACGTTGCAGATAACCTGTGCGAAGGTCAAAATGGCCTTTTGAAGATACAAAATCATACAATATGTTGCACTGCCAATATTGTATTGTATTGTATTTTGTATCCCAGATGGGAAATGAGTTTGTTTTGTATTGTATTGTATACAATATGATTTTTTGGCATACAAAATCGCCCGGTTTTGTTTTTGTATATAGTTTGTGCCGACCACTAGTTCCATCACGCTGAAACTATTTTGCTCCTAGGAAAGAGCCGTTGGGCTCCAAAAGAGTTTTTCAGTCATTTAGCAGTAAAAAGTTAGCAGAAAAAGCACGAAATTGCAATTTTGAAAGGAAGGGGAAGTTCTGACTGCCACTCGAAATTTTTACCAAGTAAGTGGCAAACGCTCGGGAATATGTGGGCGAAATTTGAGCAAAATCGGTGCAGGGTAACCTGTTGAAATTGGCAATCAAAATCATCCAGGAGAAATAAATCACCCTGTAATTACAAGTTGCTGGAAAGAATGCATGCATGTATGCACCAATCAAGTGATGATTATGGCTCACGTACGTACGTACCCATACATTATAGGCTATATGAATTTATTATGACGACCTCATCGCATTCTTATTCTTGGTAAAGGGAAATCATGGACTAAGTATTTCACGTGTTTGAAGTTTGAACGCATAATAATTTGCTTTTTATCGATTGTCATTGCCAATAAAACGTTACCAGCGCATTCACTCTTCTGCGGTAAAATAGTCCATCTGATCACATCTCTTTTTCATCATCACCATCACTAAGGTTGGCGTGGGGCAAAACCGCCCATGCGAGGAAATCTGCTCACCATATGGAGGGTTTTAGCCCTCAACCAGCAAAAGCAAAGGTTGCCATATTTGTGGCAAGGTACGCGTACGACAGAGAAACAGCTAAGTAAAAGCATGCCGACATATCATGTACATTTTCGAGAGCCACGTTTTGAACGGGAGATAAAACCGTTAGAGTCATAGGTGGACGGATTTCCTCGCATGGACGGTTTTGCCCCATACTTCCCAACTACAGTACATTACTTCACAATCTTGTTTACCATCACCATCACTGTGATACATAACACAATCTTGTTTGAGGATACAGTGGTTTCCTTCCATCTTTCTTTGCTGTGATCAAAGAATCACTTTCCCGTTGAGTTCAGTTTGAGGTTGAGACTTGAGGCCAGTGTGTTCAATGTCGTATCTCCGAGCGTACGTGTGTAAGTGTATCACAAGTCTTCGTAGTCACCTGTACGTCTTGTACTCAGTCCGTCTCCAGTGCCAGATAAAAACTCTTCCAGAGCACTCGCGTTCGATGTGGTGGTCGCAGGCTTCGGCTTCGTCGTCTTTTTCGACTCCTTGCTGCTTTTCGTTTTCTTTTCGCCGCCAGTCTTCTTTTTCACCTTCTTCTGCAACAAGATGCGGAGCATACAATACTGCGTTCCTTGTGATTTAGACCGTGCCACTGTGTAGCCCAGTCGGTACAGCAACTCGACGAAAAGCGAAGGCCCCGGGTTCGAGACCCAGTCAGCGCATGGTGGAATTTTTTTTTTTTGGCGAGACCGTACCCCACAGGGTCGGCTGTAGGTGAAACCCACCTAGTCTCCTCCGAACCTTTAACAACGCCCGTTATGGTGGGCCAGTCCAGTGCCGCAAGGCACGACCAACAATGGCCCAAACCAGGGAAGGGCCTGGCACGAAGCCGAACAGCCATCAGCGACCACTGGTCGGGGTGTGCTGACCCGAAGGAAAGCACTGGTGCCTTTAGAAGCCAGCGAGCGGGCGCACCATACTGCCGCTGGGGTTGCCAGTCGCTTTAATCCCACCTGGCGAGAGTGGGAACTCATGACGCAGAGGACGGCAGATCGGACGCAGCCCGTCTTACCGCCTGCGCCACGAGCGCGACCATGGTGGAATTTCTTCTTCTGGCTTAACCCCCTCCATAATCTAAGATGGCCGCCTGGCCGCGTACACCCTTGCGGCCGCCCCGGCTACGGCTATGGCCAACTGTTTTCTGGCCACAGCCACCCCTCGGCTATGGGCGGCCACGGCCGCAGGGTGGCCGAACAAGCGGATGTTGCGGCCTGGCGGCCATCTGAGATTACGGAGGGGATTAACAACACCTACCGAAACGAAGCAACCGACCACGGTTGCCCTACTGTTCGCCATCAGAGACCTAACTTTCCTACCACAAACTTTATTACCTTCGCCACCGTTGAGTCAGCCACCGATTCTGCTGGTTGTGTTGCATTTGCCGCCGGGGATTGTGACGTAGTCCGAGTCGTGATTGTGTTCTTCTCCGTTTCCGCCGCTTCGTCGCTTTTATCCGAGTCGCCCCGTGGTACCATCGCAACGAGAGGATTGGCAACACTTACACCAGCAGCAACAGGACTGCTCAGATCGCTAACTGGACTAGTTGATGAAGTAGTAGACGTCCCTCCTGCACGCTGCTTTACTTTTCCTGAGCTTCCTTTTCTACTCTACAAAGCGCAACAATATCTTACGTAGTACACATAAAAAATCTCGATACCAGGACCATCAATTTTCTCCCATTACAAACTGGAAATTGGTGGCCCAAATTACCCACGGTTCGAAATACCCTGCACGATAATATTGTTACGTACGTACTGCGTACGTATGGCAATAGCGTCCGAGGCCAGTAGTGTACGTAAACTAGTTCTACATAGGTATGTACGGCGAGTTTAGCCATCTGTCCCCGCGCCGGCACGTGGTGGTGTGCCTAAAAGTCCATGTAGTTGTGACCGAGGGTAGCGGGTTCGATTCCCGTTCGGTCCTATTTCTCTCTCCCTTTTCGGGGCCCGGCTATCGCCATATACGGAACGCGGTACGTCACAATATACACAGTAAATGTATGAATGCACGGTTGCCTTGTACGTACCTGTTTGAGCTTTTCTCCAGTAGCAAATGCTTCGTTTTCCGCGACAGTAGAATTTGTTGTGGTTGACGTTGATGTTTTGGAGGAATCCATGCCGAACCAGCTGTCCAGATCACCCGCCGTGATCCGCGGTGGCGGCGTCTTCTCCTCCTCTTCCTCCTCCTCCTTCGCATGTTCTTTCTCCTTCTCCTCCTCTTTCTTTCTGTTTTCACCCATCTCCTTAGCTCCAGCCAAGGGAACCTTGTATGCTACAACAACAGCACATACATTATGGCATACAGTAGGCCGTGCAGAGAAACAAGTCGTGTACCCAGAAGCTTTCGTTTTGCTGAACCACAGTACATTTCTAGACCTCTGCGTAATGCTGGACCTACATGTACAAAGTATGACGCGTGCGTAGACAAGTTGCTAAATGGGTGGACCTCTCCTTTCGCAACTCTACGTACGCGTGCGCCGTACTTTCTACAGTGCGTGGACCGCTGTGTAGGTCCAGCACTTACGTAGAGGTCTACAAATGTACTATGGTCCAGCAAAACTAACGGCTCCTGGTATGCTCAACAGTAAATACATTATGAAGCATACAGTAGGCCGTGCAGAGAAACAAGTCGTACTCAGTACAGTACTTGAGCCCAGTCCTTCCCTTCAGCACCCCATTATATATTCTTGGTCCCTGCTGGGCCTACCCATGGGTGTGATGGCTGCGTAACCATCGGATGCAGCGGAGGTAACAGGAGATTCATCAGCTGCTGCAGTCTGCTCCTCCTCCTCTGCTGGAGATTCTACATCCTCCTCAAAGTTGGTAACCATGGTGTTGCACCCTGCCTCATCTTCCCTTCAAACAGAAACAGCATGATGACAACAATCAGTATAGTGTATACGGGTACTGCGGGGTGAAGTCGGACACTCTGCAAACATGACCATCTTGAGCTTCGTTGAAAGTATGTAGGGTAAGAGGGGCAATTTCGCCCACCCTATGGCGGTTTAACACATAATTCCGCCCATCCTATGGCGGTTTATCACATACCGCGACCTGACACCTGACGTCATTGTTGGCAACAAGTCGTTGAGCTGTTGTCGGTTTGAAGTTCGTTTGTTGTCCGTTTATATATGGGTGGTGTCGGTTCTTGTTGTCCGTTCGTCAACAAACCGACACAATTTGTTGCCAACAATGACGCCAGGTCGCGTATGTGTCAAAAACCATGGCGCTGAAAAATATCTCTTCCGCGTCCATTTCTTCGTTCCTGGCCACAACTACCACCCTTGACTCGGTGGCGGGGGTAAAACCGCGCCATGAACCAACATTTTTGCCCCACGCCGCAACCCGATCTATACCTCACAACCTACTTTACCCCATATTTTCGCATACTTGTCGCTATCCATCCCATGCGCCGATTGAGCAGTCGTTTTCGCCTGGGAGAAGCCAAGCGTGGTCGGCCTGCTGCTCTTAGTGGGCGAAGCGGGGTGCTCTCGAAAGAAGGAAGCGTCGATGCCGCCGCCTTCCGGTACAAAATCCGCAGCGTCCTTTAACCGACCCACCGTCGGCGGTGTAGGACCAGATGACACGTTCGAAGATGGACAAAATGCAGCTGCAGCTGGTATTGGCACACTATTCCTACCACCAGTACGACTGTTGGCCGTTGTCAATACTTTCGACGCAGTAGCAGCTGTTATGCTCTTCTGGGGCATTCTTGTAGCAGATGCAGTAGCAGCTAATGCAGCAGCTGGCCCGGGCAACAGTTGAGGAGGAGGAGCAGGATGCATGTTCTTTGCTGGCGTAGCAGTGGGACTCTTGCCTCCGCCGCCGATCTCTTTGATCTTTGCCGCCAGCACGCCACCAACTGTGGCGGTGCTGGACTGTTGTTGTTCCGCCGCCGCTTTGGCAGCCGCGATCGCGTCCGCTTCTCCGGGCTGTGGCATTTCTGCGGTGGGAGTCGGCGCCACCTGCTCTGCCAATTGACGCCGCTTACTGCTCAAGTTCTCAATAAATCTGAACAGCGAAATACGCAACACGTTTGTACGGCTACATGTACGATAGTATGTAGGGTACTGTGGGCTAAACCCGGACACCTAGCATATCTCAGCAACCATACGACCGATTGAGACAAGTGTTCTACCAATCGATTTCTTGAACTCTCCTCTTTCAAATGAGCTGCTATGTCCGTCATTTGCAGAAGCGGCAAGTTCAGAAAAGCGTAGGTGTCCGGGTTTACCCCACAGTACCCTATAGATCAACTTGTTGCGATATGAGGAAAAATGGCCGAAAGATCTCTCCTCTTTCTCTATTCAAATCGACTCCGATCGGTTTAGTCTCATTCGCCAATCGAAAAACTGTACCTACCCAACTAAAGATATGAACATTGAGGTGACCCAAATTACCCCGCATTATCACATGCACTGTACCTGGTGGAAAATACAAATAATTTAGCAAGATTTAGGAAGAGAAAGGTGATGCATGTTTACAGGTCATAATTTGCCTCCGGAGTGTCCTCGTACAAGTCCAATTCATGGTATGTCAGCTCAATGTCCGCGCGGTTCGTTTCCAGCTGCTTGTACAGTGTTTCACGCTGTATAAAAAGAAGATTTTTGCACTTCATACACACGCACACGTTGACTGACAATGCTGAGAGTAATACTATGTGTTCAGTACACCGCTACAACCGTCCAAAGTACTATACGTAATTACAAACAAGTCAAGCAAACAAACCTGTAAGAAGAGAAATGGAATGTTGAAGAAAGAATAGAGAAACTTGAGACCAAATCCATTTCGCATAGACGATTCAGCATAACGTATTTGTGTCGGGTGTTCGCTCTCCCTAAAATCTGTGCGATACATAATTTTCTCTCCCTTCGCCTCACACAACAGTTAGGAGGGTGTGCTAAGGGTTTTTCTCGTGCTCCAAAAGGGCCGGACCAGCCGGCCGGCCGATGGATTAGTGCGTTTCTCGTGCTCCGAAATGGGCCGGCGGTCCGGACTTTTTCGTCCCAGCCCAAGACATCGGACGAAACGGACGAGCTTTTGTTTCCTCCCTCTTGAGTGGTCATAAAGAGGATTAGGGTCAGCGTGGGGGAGAGGGAAGGAGGGAGCAACAGATCTGCACCACCGTTAATCCTATGCTCAAGAGGAAGGGCGAAGAGCATCGGCCAATTTGTGTTTCTCATGTTTGGTCCGGCCCACTTATGTTTTGGTCCGGCCCAAAAATCATGAGAAAAACCCTTAGTGGCACCCTGCCTTCCGACGAGCCAACCTGCAGCATTTGCGCTAAAAGTCTTACAATCATAAGCTAAATTTTGCAAGCTGTCGAAAGACAACAGGGTGCCTCACTCAACACGCCTTCAGAGCTCTGACTGACTAGGCGAGCACCTGTGCAATGCTTCCAGGAATCCGCGACAGACATCCTCTCTGACTTGGCGGTGATGTCCCATATCCCGTCGGTTGCCCAACACCAACACTGGAAGATGACTTGGCATACACTCCAACTCCTTCTGCACATATTCCCACGTCCTACACAGAAGAATAATAGTACATCCTAGATAGATATAGCACACACCGTAGGCGTTAAAGGGGAACTTTGCGCGGAAAATTCGAGGTAAGGCCACACACATCATTAGATAGAGCATAAAAAATGCTGCAAAACGCACCAAGTCCCATCCCTCTACGTTGCGTCATTCTTGAGTTACAGGCACAATACTGATCAGTGAGCCAGAAACTCAGCTTGAGAGCACGTAGCTCGCTAACCACTGCACCAATCTGAATAATTTTTCTACCACCGTGTGCTCCGCTTGGTGTTCTACCTTTTTGTTGTATAAAGTTTCGCTGTATCTTCACTGCCTGTGGAATGGGAAGCCAAAAAACGTGTGTCGTTGCGCAGTTTAGCACATATTTCGTCCATGATGTGTGTGGCCTTACCCCGAATTTTCCGCGCAAAGTTCCCCTTTAACATATGAAAAAACAAAAAGACGCAAGCATACGCATACTGTCACCCATCCCGAATATCACCATCCCATAAGTCAACCAGTCCAAAAAGCCGCCTAACCCAACTAATTTTTCTGGGTAAAGTAAGGTTATTTTGCCTGGTCCAAAACAGGGCTGGGTAACTAGGGTAAAATTCACCCAACTTTTACCTGGACACCAGTAGTAGGCCTAATATACAGTGTATGGCTCAGTTCAATGACATCTATCTGAGACGATGATATTCGGGAAGGGTTAAAGAGGGGCTCTCTCTCTCTCTCTCTCTTTCGCTTCGCTTCTTTCTCTTCCGCCTGCTCGCCAGCCAGCCAACAACACACACGAGGCATGCAACAACAAGACATGTTGCCTCTCTTTCTTGTTTGATACACTCTGCGTCTCGTATCTTTTCAAAAGCGCACTTGTAGAAAACGGCGCGCAGTTCAAACCCAAGCCAGATGCTGCTTCCCATACAAAAGCATACCAAGCAATAACTTTGATTACTGCTGCATGTGTGTGTTGTAAATGAACATACCAGCGTTTTAGCGGCTCAGTAACGTAATATTGGGATATTTTGATGTTTCTCGACCCCAACTTTTTTATGCGAGTCCCTCTTTAAACTGCACGTACACAAAAGTACCATTGTTTCGTGATGTCGAACATGAGAATGACGCCGTGCGCTCCCTTGTACACGTCCACGAATTCCGCATCCAAAGCCGCTTCCTCCCAGTCTGCATTCTCGCCTGCAGAAGCATTGGCGAGCTTTAAGCCGGCCGAGGGACGCTTCTTCCGGCCCTTGCGCGCCTTGTCCACCACATCCCACACGTCCACCTTCACTACATCGTCAGTCGCGCGATAATTCCACTCGATACTGCACACCTACATATAGACATACACACGAGATATGATATCGCAGCATCGATAGAGTATTGCCGTTTCGGCATTTGTCGCGTTCACCAGACGTCCGTAAATCCGTAAGTATCTAGAAGGACATGGTCCTTTGCGGTGCCACGTACTCCTAGATACGTACGGACGTACGGAATTATTGATGTACGAACGTCTGGTGAACGCGGCAGTAGTCCAGTCCAGCCAGCGATAATTAGGATAGGTACACGAAATCGACGGAGAGAAATCATTAAATGAACTTCTACTTTTCGCCAGGCAAAGGCACATTTTCCTCGACAACCTTTTCGCTACTTGCGCTAAGAATTTATGGCAACGGGTGGTCGCGCGCTGACCCTATCGTTTTTTCAGTTTGAGCTGGTGATCACACACAATTCAAAACTCAAGTAGCGATTATACGCGCCTATTGCACCTGTGAACAGGCTACAATTCGATATGTTACCACCGTACGTACGTACATTGATCTCATCAGTGGGCGTGTATTCGTCAGCACAGTTGGATCCCTGTAGTCGACGCAAGAGACACGTCTTGCCCACATTTCGATCACCCTTGATCAAAATCTTCACTGCAAAACAAAGCGATAAAGATCTCACACTGAACATCTTTCGAACACAAGAAGAATCATGTTGAAGGAAGCCGTTGTTCCTTCCTGCTAAAAATTCGTTGGGTGGCCAAAATTACTCCCGACGCCCGACCGCACTCTATCCGATAAAAAAGTTTCCTCGCGCTTACTGTTGTACTGTACGCCTCTTGCGAATTTTCGCTGAAGCAGGGGATCCATAGCTGAGATACCAGCCGGCATCTGACGATTGAAACTGCCACCGGGAGTAGTGGTAGAAGCAGAGGGGAGCTCGGAGGTGGTCGGATCGCCCCCAGCCAGTTTCTTCTTCAGTGCGCTCAGCATTGTGTCGTTGGTGTTGTTGTTGCAAACGGAGCTTCCTTACCAGGCATACTGTATGATACACGTTCTCTCTAGTTCATCTGTATTATAGCATAACATAAAGTTTAAGTAGAGCCGGTCCAATGAGAGAATGCGGCGAATTACGAAGTTGCGCAAGACGTTTTCGCGTGGAATCCACGCAATTATTACTATACTTGAGCAAAAATTTCCGCATTCTCTTAACCAGCTCCGATATGCTCCGGACCGCGCCGACCGCGGTCCGACCGCGGTCGGACCGGAGGCGGACTGCGGGCCGACCGCGGTCCGCCTGCGGTCCGACCGCGGTCCGCCGCCGGTCCGACCGCGGTCCGACCCGCGGTCCGCCTGCGGTCCGACCGCAGTCCGACCGCGGTCAGACCGGAAGCGCTGGCGAAATCAGGAGAAAATTATTAAGGCAAGGTTTCTGAGTCTTCTTCCTAAAAAGTAACCTATCTTATGTAGAATTTGACGTAGATTTCAAAAATAAAATTGGTTTTCCAAAAAAATTTAACCCCCAGCATATAATTTTGCTAAAGTAGTATATTTTTTTAAAATATTTTTGAGAATTTTGGGTAAGGGTTAAATTTTTTTGGAAGACCAATTTTTTACGTTTGATTCCCCATGTGTTGTAGTACTTATTTATTTACCGAACAAGAAATGTTGAGGGTGTCCGGCCTTCTATAGTCATACTATCACACGACTCCGAAACATTGCCTTAATAATTTTCTCCTGATTTCGCCGGCGCTTCGGGTCCGACCGCGGTCGGACCCAGGGCGGACCGGCGGCGGCCCACGGTCGGACCGCGGGCGGGGCGCGGGCGGACCGCGGTCGCACGGCGGTTGGACCACGGTCGGACCGCGGTCGGACCGCGGTCGGACCACGGGTCGGACCGCGGTCGGACCGCAGTCGGCGCGGTCTGGAGCATATCGGCTCCGGACCGCGCCGACCGCGGTCCGACCGCGGTCGGACCGGAGGTGGACCGCGGTCCGACCGCAGTCCGACCGCGGTCCGACCGCGGTCCGACCGTGGTCCGCCTCCGGTCCGACCCCGGTCCGACCGTGGTCCGCCTCCGGTCCGACCCAGGTCCGCCCGCGGTCGGGCCCGGAGCGCCGGCGAAATCAGGAGAAAATTATTAAGGCAATGTTTCGGAGTCGTGTGACTATAGAATGTCGGACACCCTCAACATTTCTTGTTCGGTTAATAAATAAGTACTGTAATGTTTCGTGTATAGCCCCCTGGGGCTATATGATCGGTAAGCCCCGATTAGGGGGGGCTATATTCGAGGCGGGGCTATATAAGAGGGCATTTTGCATTAGTGACCAAAGTAAGGTTATTTGACCCCCTGAACTCGTTTTTTTGGCTTATTTTGCCCTTACACAAGCTAAAGTGGTCTAAAACAGGCTGCTCTTGCGCAAAAATTATCATTTTTGACAAGGACTGACCATTTCTGCTGAAGTGGTCAAGAGGGGTGAAAACCAAAATGTATCCCAAACTGCCCCAAATGATGCGCCATCAACTCCTATGGCTAGAAACACGTCGAAAACGCTATTTTTAGCTGAAAAAACCTTCGTTTCTGTCGTTTTTCGCCGTCTTTGATATGGGCCTATATACGAGTACAAATGATGATAGGCACCGATTAGGGGGGCTATATACGAGGGGGGGCTATATTCGCTGGGGGCAATACAAGAAACATTACAGTACTACAACACATGGGGAATCAAACGCAAAAAATTGGTCTTCCAAAAAAATTTAACCCTGACCCAAAATTCTCAAAAATATTTAAAAAATATACTACTTTAGCAAAATTATATGCTGGGGGTTAAATTTTTTTGGAAAACCAATTTTATTTTTGAAATCTACGTCAAATTCTACATATGATAGGTTACTTTTTAGGAAGAAGACTCAGAAATCTTGCCTTAATAATTTTCTCCTGATTTCGCCAGCGCTTCCGGTCGGACCGCGGTCGGACCGCGGTCGGACTGCGGTCGGACCGCGGTCGGACCGCAGGCGGACCGCGGTCGGACCGCGGTCGGACTGCGGTCGACCGCGGTCGGACCGCAGGCGGACCGCGGTCGGACCGCAGGCGGACCGCGGTCGGACCGCGGTCGGCCCGCAGTCCGCCTCCGGTGCGACCCCGGTCGGACCCCGGTCGGCGCGGTGCGGAGCATATCGGAGCTGGTTAAACCGCGACCTGTGGTGTCATTGTTGGCAACTAGTCGTTCAGCTGTTGTTCGTTTGTTATCCATGTATGGGTGCTGTCCGTTCGTCAACAAACCGACAACACCCACATAGGCTATAAACGGACAACAATATTGGCAACTATGACGCCAGGTCGCGATATGTAAATACACGGACCACGTGAATAATACTGTTTACACACAAAACAACTGTAGCGTCTTCTAGCAACGCTGGATATGTCCATTAGAACACTCAACGGTCACAGCACCACAATTGAAACTTTTTACTCTTTGCTCTTTTTACTCTGATCACATCCACCATATCCACTGAGTTGAACAGGGGCAACAGAAGCTGCTTGCTCACCCGCCCTATGCCAGATCCACAGTCCAACCCCAATTCAGACGCATAGTACAGCAGTACATAGTACATAGTAGCAGCTCAGTAAGTTGGTACGGTGTATATCTCTATGCATGTTTATGTATATATGTACAGTGCATACATATGTACGTAATATACAGTACTGTAAAGGTCGGTGTATAGCCCTGCAGGGCAATACAAACAAGATCAGCCAATTTGGGCGGGCTATACACGGGATCGGGCAATACAAAAGCTCGGGCTATACTTTTGAACATCTGCTCATTTTTGCTCCAATTTTCACCCTAAATGCCATAGTCCATGTTCAACCTACTATTTTCAGCTACACAGGCCACACATTTTGTGGTTCCTGACTTACAATGCTGCAAATAAAGCCTTGTGAACGCAGTTCTTTGCACAACCCGATATCGGGCTATATACGGGCCAAAAGTGCAATATAAGGCATAAGCCAAATTGGGCGGGCTATACACGGGATCGGGCTATACAAGGTATCGGGCAATACACCGACCTTTACAGTACTTGGAGTTGTTTCACTATTGCGGGCTATTCTCGCTTTTCATGTGTGCATAGTAAAACTGGGTCAGCTTAGCCTCGTTTCTCGCCCAAAATTGTTCATCAAATTGTATTTTCAGCAGCTGATGTTCACCTCCTTTTGTTCCTACTGCGAAGTATGACCAAGGGGTCTCAGTTAGCGCCATCTGCCCCTGAACCTGGTAGTAGTGCCGATGCTCCCTGTCTAGCTCATATTCTCCCTACAGACAGAAACAAAGGTTAGACGCTTACGTACCTATATCATTAAGAAACGTTTTCTGTAAGGATTGAGAGTAGCCTATAGTGTACGCGGATGGGGGTATTTTTGGAAATCGAGATTATATGCCTATCGGATTCCCCATCAAAAACTGCATATTTTGATGAATTTTTAAAAAAAATTTTCTTCAGGCATCATCGAGATATTGAGGGGTAAAGGTTGGAAGATCGCATTTTGCCGTTTTTCAGCGTTTTCGGCCATATTTCAGCAACCAGAGTGTGTGGCGGGCTACAATTTGGCACACATATTTGCCCCATAGGGACCCATGTCTGGACCAAATTTGAGCCCAATCCGCCCCTTGTTTGGCGAGATATAGTGTCAGAAAGCTCAAACTTAACTATTTTGCACCTGTTGTAAATTCGGTTATATGAATACCACGGCGCGAATATACCGCCTGCACGGCGAAAAAAATTTGACAGAAGGTAAAGGAGGCTTAGGCCTACAAACTTTATTACTACAGCAAAATTTTTCTATATTTGGAATTTTGACTACGGGCCTCTGAAAGCTGAAAAATTCAGCAAAAATGCTCCACTTTTTCTATTATCCTAGATAAAAGAGCAATACCACTGAAATTTTTTCCTCATAAGTAACCTATCTTATGTAGAATTTGATGTAGATTTCAAAAATAAAATTGGTTTTCCCAAAAAAATTAACCCTTACCCAAAAATTGTCAAAAATATACTACTTTTGCACAATTATATGCTAGGGGTTAAATTTTTTGGGAAAACCAATTTTATTTTTGAAATCTAAATCAAATTCTACATAAGATAGGTTACTTATGAGGAAAAAATTTCAGTGTTATTGCTCTTTTATCTAGGATAATAGAAAAAGTGGGAGCATTTTTGCTGAATTTTTCAGCTTCAAGAGGCCCGTAGTCAAAATTCCAAATATAGAAAAATTTTGCTGTAGTAATAAAGTTTGTAGGCCTAAGCCTCCTCTACCTTCTGTCAAATTTTTTCGCCGTGCAGGCGGTATATTCGCGCCGTGGTATTCATATAACCGAATTTTCAACAGGTGCAAAATAGTTAAGTTTAGCTTTCTGACACTATATCTCGCCAAACAAGGGGCGGATTGGGCTCAAATTTGTCCAGACATGGGTCCCTATGGGGCAAATATGTGTGCCAAATTGTAGCCCGCCACACACTCTGGTTGCTGAAATATGGCCGAAAACGCTGAAAAACGGCAAAATGCGATCTTCCAACCTTTACCCCTCAATATCTCGATGATGCCCGAAGAAAATTTTTTCTAAAAATTCATCAAAATATGCAGTTTTTGATGGGGAATCCGATAGGCATATAATCTCGATTTCCAAAAATACCCCCCATCCGCGTACTATGCAACCGCTACAGAAAACGTCTCTTAATGCAGCATAGTGAGGCAACGTATGAAGATGCAAAATTTGTCCCCCTGAAATGGTACGTATGTATGGTCCCCCAGACGAAACTACCCCTGCATCAAATGCGTGAGCGTTCACTATGCTTCTTTCGTTTTTGCTTTCCGTGTGCACTGTGCTTGTACTATACTTCCCTCTTCCTACCTACCGTCGGAAGTTGCCTCAAGTAATCTGTTGTCTGTGCAAGAAGTTGCTTCATGGGCGATTTCACCTCCAGTGGCACAACAATTTCATCATCCTGACCTGAATGAATGATCACCTCCCTATCGGGTGATGCGCCAAGGTGGGGCCATTTCGGATTTACGACTAGCCCGGTCTCCACCATCTCTACATTCTCCCCATACTCCTGCTTTATTTGCTGAAGCGCCACGTTTGCGTTTGGCGCTTCCTTGTCTCTGCCATGACGAAGGTTCCGGTGCTGCACCTCTGGCTTGTTGCCCATCAGCTCCTTTACCAAGTTATGGAGACCTTTTTTCGTGACTCGATCAACTCTTTTGAACTAAAGGCAGGCGTGAACAATGAAGGGCCCAAAAAATTTGCCCATTCATATTTTGAGCGTGTTGCGTGATCGCACACAAGCAACGCTATTACATAAAGGCGTATATTATTATAGTCTGGCCAATAGCAGTTGGCACCTGGACTCAAGGCGAGCTGCGTAGTTTGCATGTACTTCTGCTAAATAGGAGTACACGAAGCGTGGACAGAAATCCGCATTTGTAAATCTATTTTACGCAACGCGCCTTGAGTCCAGGTGCCAACTGCTATTGGCCAGACTATAGTCCCGTACACACATTATGTATGTATGTATGTATGTATGTATGTATGTATGTATGTATGTATGTATGTATGTATGTATGTATGTATGTATGTATGTATGTGTGTGTATGTATGTATGTATGTATGTATGTATGTATGTATGTATGTATGTATGTATGTATGAATGTATGTACAGGGTGTCCCACGTAGACCTATCTAACGATCCAGGCTTATAACTTCCGTATTATACTAGATATCAAGCTAAGCTGGAATTTTGTCCCCAGAAACCCAAGAAAATACCATTCTTTTTGGCAAAATTTGAGCCAGAAAGGTGAACTAGGGATGAAATTACAGGCTTGGAAATGTTGGACCCTGTTTTTCGCATTTTCCTCACTGAGCGTGGTTTTGGTACTAAAATCTTCTGCTGAGCATGGTCAAGCAGCTCATCCAACATTGAAATATGGTGGAACAATAATGGTTGAACGTCATCACGGTCCAGAACACAAGGATACAAAAATACAAGCGATTTACCGCCCATAACAGCCTTCAAGGAGCTGTCGAGGTCAATAGCGGCACCACTGATTTCAAACTGTTGAAAAATGTGGTCACAAATTTGCAAGCTCGTATTTCATCCCTAGTTGACCTATCTGGCTCAAATTTAGCAACAAAGTATGGTATATTCTTGGGTTTCTGGGGACAAAATTTCAGCTTGATACCTACTGTAATACGGAAGTTATAAGGCTGGATCGTAAGATAGGTCTACGTGGGACACCCTGTATGTATGTATGTATGTATGTATGTATGTATATGTATGTATGTATGTATGTATGTATGTATGTATGTATGTATGAATTTATGTATGTATGTATGTATGTATGTATGTATGTATGTATGATGCCTGAGTTCTGTTGCTTGATGTGCAATAAAACCCGTCCCCCGTAGTAAAAATTTAAGCGTGAGGCTTGCAGTGGAGCTCAGTTATGTATTGTTGGTAACTATAAAGTACATACTGCTTACTCATGACGCGTGTTGTAGAAATCTCAGGATCTAGGCAACGTAGAACAAAAAACGGTCAAAAACGCGTACAGCTAATTTTCTGTCGTATAGACAGAGCGTACGTAGATGCAAGCGGTTTCTGCCCTGTTTTCTTGTCTTTTTTGCTTACAGTAGATCCTGAGATTTCTATAATTTTCTATATTCGCCCCACTCTTAGAGCCGACGACCCCAATATTCACCCTGCGACTGTGTAAGTACAAAAAACACCTGACGTGCTGGTATTGCCGATACGTATGTGTACATACAGTATTGGACATGTACACATAGTAGGGAAATTTTTTCGCCATCCCTTCATTGTACGCGCCTGGTTAGAGGCTGTTATTCTGCCTTTTCTGGCTTTGCGCCACGCTGAACTCTCCGCCTGCCCCCTCGTGCTAACTTCAAGCTGCCTAGCGTCTTCCACGCTCATCGCAGCGCCAGGGGTAGCTGTGTGCAGAAACACAGGGAAGCGACTCTGGCGCACAGGAGGCGAAATCGACGTCCCGGCAAGGGCAACGGACAGCACATCTACCTCATCGGAGTGGGGTTCAGGTCTCGCTTCCACAGTATCTGTCGCAACTGTAACCTCAGTAGAAGCAGAAGCAGAGGGGAGCTCGGTGGTTGTGGTCGACTCGCCTCCGGCCAATTTCTTTCTTGGTGCGCTCATTGTGTCGTTGTCTTAAATAAATGCACCCTCTACCAGGCCGCGTACTGTACCGTATGGTACACGTTCTCTCTAGTTCATCTGTATTAGAGCATTACATAAAGTTGACTCGGTCCAATGAGAAAATGCGGCGATTTTCAACGTTGCGCAAGTCTTTTCGCGTGGAATCCACGCAATTTACTGTAACCTACCACAATGAAGCAAAAACATATCCGCGTTCTCTCAATAAACGGACCTTCATACCACCAAAAATATATAATCCCTGCGTAATAGAGGTATTATTATTATTTATACAGGGATTACATATTTATGATACGTCACCGTAAACAAAACAGCGCCTGGACAGCTGGAAAGCCACTGCTGTGCAATGCTTGCGTTTCCTTATCAGCGAAACGACAACCTATCCAGCGACTTTCCAGCTTACAGGCTTAGGCCTACATAGTTTACAAAGAAAACAACTGTAGCGTCTTTTAGCAACGCTGGATAAATCCATAAAGAACACTCAACGATCACAGCACAACAATTGCAACTCTTTACTCTTCATACTAAGCGGCAAACAGAAACGCAACAACGCATGAGTACATAACATACTCCTAAAACGGCTCCATAAAGAGCTATATATATTCTTGATAATTGATTCCTAGTAGGTAACAATAAATCATAATCAAAAGATCATCGATGCCCCATAAAACAAGCTGGTGTGCAACCTCACGTGGAACATAGGCCTATTTTCACACCCAAATATGAGATACAATTGCAGAGGGTAGTGTGGGTTGTGGGACCTTGGCTAGATGGGGGTAAAACCGCCATAGGGTGGATAGATTTCTTCGCATGGACGGATCTGCCCCACACTACCCTATCGGTGACCTTTTACAGCCATCACCTGGCAGCGAACATGTAGACAGGCAGCATGCCTTCGGGCCAGCGGGGTTGCTTTCTTTGTTCTAATATTTTCAATCCCGCCCGTTCGAAAATGCGCAGAATGCACTGTCTGGGACGGGTGTAGGAGTGATCCAAGGGGTCGAAATCCGCTTTCAGACTGTTCTTCTTCTTAAAATTCTTCGTCTGCTCTTTCGGCCCTTCTTTGGTCACGTTCTCTTTCAGCACTACCATGCCCTTTGGCCGCAACGCGGCTCTGGCCCGCTGGAAAAAGGCTGCCAGGTCTGCGTCATTCAAGTGTCCAGACACCCACTGCACCCATACGACGTCGTACTCGTTCTGCTTCGGGTGGAAATCCTGTAGACCGCAGACGAACTTTTGAGCCACACGACTGTTGAGCTCTGGGCCCAGGTAGGACGTAGAAGCTGCGATAAAGTCGTCGATCACATCCACCATATCCACTGAGGTGAACAGGGGCAACAGAAGCTGCTTGCTCACCCGCCCTATGCCAGATCCACAGTCCACTGCCCTCTCTGCACCAACGCCATACTGAAAGTAACATTCACGGATGGTACAACAGTGCATACATATGGCGCCAGAAGAGAAGCTAGTTATTTCGGAGCATTCTGCATTTCTTAGCAACTTTGTACAAGCATAGGCCTATATGCAAATTTTGCAATTTTTCCACAATTTACCACAAAATTGTACCAATTCTTACCACAAAATTCAAAATGCATAGAAAGAACTACACAGCTCAGCTCATCGAGAGTTCCCAAATGAATGATACCCGCCTATCAGACCTCTCAATATCTGTATAGTCACCGGGGCAACACACCCACCGAACACTTGTCTTGTGGTACCTTTCTTTGGAGAAATTGCAGTAATTTGACAGAGTCGCTGATATCCTGATCGGATAAATGCGGAAATCCGCCCAACATTCCGTCCACAGTCGCATCCACTGTCTTCCAATATTTCTCGGCTTCTTCATAGATGTCGTTGTCATCCCTGATGCCTTCCATACCTTAGAATTTCCTTATGCTATCTCCGAGGGCCTTCGTCAGGTTCGGGCGCCGACATTTGCCACCGTGTCCTCACTGCTGATTGTTTCGAATTCGAAGAAAAAAATAATTTTTTGAGCTTGCAGAGCATGTACTCCTAGAGCGCGCAATCCTGGAAGGCAACAACGAATCCGCGCAGAACGCAGAGACGCAGAACAAATTGCGCAGAACGCAGAGACGCAGAATACAGGGTGTAAATGGCGCAGAATCTTTTTGTATGGCAATCCCTTAGCGTGCTGCGAAGTTTAGAAGGACGATTCAGCCATGTAGTCCTAGAAATCAGGGCGCCACGCGCGCCTGCGCAAGGCAAAATTCACTCAAAATCTGAGTGGTAAACTAAGTTTGCCAAACTCAATTTTTAGAAATCTTCTTGGTAAATTAAAAGTGCCACTCCCAATAATGTCTCATTCGAAATGGATGCTGAACACCAACGTTTGCACTGCGTTTCCACTGGCACAAACACGGCTTGAATGCTGATGCAGATGTCAATACGAATGCCAACTGTGATGGCTTAACATTAGACCCATAAGTAAAGAAATCAGTTGGATTTGCATTTCGCTGCGGTTTGTATTTCATTGCATTTTAGGCTAAGGCTTAGGCTTAGGTATTGGATGCAGAGGGGTAGGCCTCAGCCTAAGCCTAAGCCTCAGCCTAAGAGGTGTTCCATTCCAGTACGTGAATATCCAGTACGTGAATATCCAGTACAGTACGTGAATATTATGCAGTACGTGAATTGAATATGAATGCGTGATTATTTACGTTCGACCCATCAGTAAAGGATATCAGTTGCAGTGGCATTTCGCTGCGAGAGTGGCACAAGAGTGGTATTTTTAATTACAAATTGTAATCAAAAATGCAAACAGTGTATTTTTTGCATGCGATTGGTAATTGCAGGAATGTTCTTATGTTCACTCCTATGCTAGGCTTAGGCTTAGGCAAAGGCTTAGGCTTACTTAGGCTAGTCTAAGCCTAGCCTATGTGTGTAACCTAGCCTAAGCCTAGCCTAAGCCTAAGCCTCGCCTAAGCTTAAGCCTAAGCTTAGCCTAGGAGTAAGCACAAGACACAATCGCGTTCAAAAATACATTGTTTGCATTTTTTGATCAAAATTTGTAATTAAAAATACCATTCTTGTTCAGTCTCACAGTGAAATGCCGCTGCAACTGATATCCTTTACCGATGGGTCGAATGTAAATAATCACGCATTCATATTCACGTACTGCATATTCACGTACTGGATATTCACGTACTGGATATTCACGTACTGGAATGGAACACCTCAGCCTAAGCCTCAAAGTCCATCTGTCGGCCTGCGCAAAATAGATATAACCATTCACTGCCCAGCGCCATTCACTTCAAACACCTCAATGGATCTTCTTCACTGATGGGTTGAACGTTAATGCAACCTCCCAGATAACCCCCTGACCTCCCAATGATAACCTCCCACCAAATTTACCTCATTATGGCTTCTTGCCAGGGTGCTCTGTTGACCTTTGACTGCACTAATGCAAGCTTTTGGGAGTGGCACTATTAGTTTACCAAAAAGTTTTTGCAATTTTGAGATTGGCAAACTAACTTTCCCACCCAGGTTTTGGTGGGCGTGTACAGCTCTCTAGGAGTACATGTCTGGATGCGTCTTTTCTAAACATCACAGCACGCTAAGCAATCACTATTCTGCGCCATTAACACCCTGTATTCTGCGTCTTTGCGTTCTGCGCAATTTATTCTGCGTTCTGCGGCTCTGCGTTCTGCGCGGATTCGTTGTTGCCTCCTGGAACCATGGCGCGCTATTTTTTTCAGATATTGCGCGCTTGTGGAAATATACTAGTAGGCGCTGTGGAACGCGCCTGTCCAGTGCAACGCGTGCTATGCGTACATGGATTGGTGCAGCATTTATATCTCATTTTCGGCGCAGTATAGTAAATATTATACGTTTTGTATACAAAGAAATCAGGCAATGCCGATAGCCGATAGCCCAAATAAATATCGCTTTTGCTGTGGTCTACCCTCACTAGCGCGAATCCAGATGCGCGCCTCTCAGTAGCGCGAAACCCAAAATAGCGTCATGGGGTGAGCGCGTCACCTCACTGGCGCGATTTGTATATGCGCGCTTGGAAGTTTGCGCAACTCTCATGTGCGCGACACCTCAAAATAGCGATTTTACGTTTTCGCGACCCTGCAAAAGCGCGATTGTATGCTTTAGCGACACGCCAACAGCGCGATTTCTTCCTAAAGAATAAGTTTTATTTTGAGCGAGGAAACAATGGATTACTGGATATTTGTTGGATTTTTATGCGGTTTTTTTCAGTTTTAGTAGCCAAGGCTTCAACTTTAGATGTTAACAATAAACTTAGTCTTGAATGAAACAAAAAGATGTTCCAAATGCTGGGAAATGTGTATCTCATGCAATAGCCCCAGTGCCAGCATTGCAAATGCATGGAATTGGCATCTTGAAAAGACCAAAACTTTTCTCCATACCAAAGATAAACGCCGATTTTGAGCTTCGAGATTCAAACTGTCGCAATTTCCGAAGTATGTGGACCAAATAGTTGAAGTTTTATATACATCTAAGTTGAAGCCTTAGCTACTAAATGCAAAACAACCGCATCAAAACTCAACGTGTGATTTCAGACTTACATCCACGAAAAGTGTTTGGTTTATCATGAGACACTCTCTGTACAATAATGAATATGTGTGACTTGGAATGACTTGCTACTGTGTGGACTGTGGGCTACTGTTTTTACAAATTTGCATTGTGTCACTAACTTGTCCAGTTTGCCCCTTGGAAAGGAGCAATGCACTGCTCGTAAAGCGAATGAGCCCCCCTCTAATTTAGGAAGGAAATCATGTTTCGCGCTAATGAGACATGCACAACTGGGACTTCGCGCTAATGGATATTCGCGGACATTTTTCGGCGCGCAAAGTATGTGTCGCGCTAATGAGAGAGCGCTCTTCTGGAAAACGCGGACATATGGTGACGCGCTACTGACACTTCGCGCTTTTGATTTCGCGCTTCTGGGTGATGCGCAACTGCGATTCGCGCTAGTGAGAACACCCCTTTGCGGTCATGTCACGTGCGTCACGCTTCTTCCGGCAGCGCTTCCGATACATTTTTATTTGTCCAAATCTGAAGCAAGTGAATGTGAATGTAACGTAGAAACACATCACAATAATCACGACGACCACGCAGCACGAATCTATCCCTCACCATGGTATCTTTCATGGACTACTGAAGTAATGTGGGTCTTGCATATGGACTGGAAAATGGCGCGCGTTCAAATATTTTTTATACGCAAGCATGGCTAATACGCAAACGTACCAGTATGTTTTGCATGCGTTGGGTTGGGTGACTTCCAGTCTTTGAGTTGTGTTGTGAAGAGAAGGATGCGAAACACTGTGAAACTTATGTTTTATGAACAGGAGGAAAGTTCTTCATCTTTTTTATCATACACTGAGGAATTCTATTGATGGTTTGTTCATAAATTCTGCATTGTATTTCACAGAGGCAGTGTGCCTATATGCTCTAACTTGATAGTTGGCCACCTAGATTGATAGGCTGATCACTACTGTGAGAATAGAGACTAATTCTCAGTGTGTTCATGTTAAGATTGTGCAGTGTGAGCACTTGTCAATAAGTGAAGTGCATCAATGAAAAGCAAGGATAGCATGTAGCTAACTCCAAGTACTGTACACTACATACATACGTGCCAGTGGTGATTCACAGAATGCTGTTATGTTGTGAGAAAGGAATGGGTGCCTTTTCTTAGCATAGTAAGAGCTTGACTCCCAAGAAGACGAAACGACTATGTTCCAGTTGGTAAGTACAGTGTCCACAGGTGAAAGAGCCCACTTGGCAACCTTCTCTTGCCAATATCATTATCTAGCCACCCAGATCTCAGATCACCCAAGTCCTAATATTCAATTGATTCCCCAGATTTTGGGGCACATTCCCATGTATTGTATACGGAGGATTAAGAGGCATATTATGAAATATAGTCGTCGCACCTCCTTGGAAGTCAAACTCTTTTGCATAGTGTGTTGCTAGGGTATTTACCTGCACAGTTAGTATGGATGCAGTACTATTTTTCAATAGACATGTTGGTAAAAATGCTTAAAATAACCCGAAATAAGTCTAATCAAGTGCGTAATAACTACTTGTGCTTGAAATAACCCCAACATCTCTTATCCCATCTGCATACCACAGTACTAACACTGTACCACTGAACGACTTTAGCCATGCTTGCGTATATGACTAAATAACTTTCCAGTCCATATGCAAGATCCACATTACTTCAGTAGTCCATGTATCTTTTTCACTGTACAGGCTGTCCCATAATATACTCCGGGGCTTTCCGCGGTAACTCTCGAGCTAAGCGGCTTTCAATGCGTTTTTTTCATTTATGTAGCCAAGGCTTCAACTTATGTGCAGACAATAGCGCGCTACACACGTGGTGAGTAAACTCACGGGGAATTCCCCATAAGTATGTGATGAAGCATAGGGAGGCCGGTGAATTCACCGTGAGTTTGAAACTCACCGTCGTGTGAACACGTGAGAAAAATTTTGCGCTTGGGAGCAAGTGAGAATGCTCTACACGAAAAATAAAACTCGAATTTCAACTCGAAGTTCGAATTCACCACGTGTGTAGCATGTTTCAATGTAACTGGGCTGCTAACACTTGTTATTTTATAGCTGCCGTATCCGCTCCGCGCGCGGTAATAGACATTGTACGCTAATTGCTGAAGTGGTGATTGTCAGAAGCAGCGTGGATAATGGACATGGACGTTTTTGAGCAATGTTTTAATGTAACTGGGCTGCTAACTAGTATAATATAGGTTCGACCTGAACTCGAACTCGAACTCGAAAAAACCTTAATTTTTTAGTGAACCTGAACTCGAACTTGAACTCAAATGGGAAATTTTTGAGAACCTGAACTTGAACTCGAACTCAAATTCATCAAAAAAAATAATTAAGGTCTCACACTATAGATCTCTGAGCCGTGGACTCCTGTACTACTACTGAAGTATCTGGTGATATCTAATTCCAGCTGTTTTCACTTCCTGACACCATACGATCATCCGTCTGCTTGTTTTCCGTTCGCTGTTTCCGCTCCAGCCGCGCTCTCTGCGCTCGTCTTCGTACTATGCAGGGACAACTGTCTATGCATGGACTTCTTGATAAATTCGGTCCAGGCTCTCCTGAGCCAACGAAAGCGAGTTGAGAGGAGATCAAGATATCGATCGAAAGCTTGTTACACGATCTCTTTGACGCGCCATATAGCGCCTCTTGAAACAGCCTCTCCGTGGCGCTATTCTTGATTGAAACGATAACTTTTTCAAACACGTTTTTCTTGGATAACTTTGCGTAGAGGCAACGTAGAGAGGCGCCACAGGTACCGATCGATTCCTCTCGTCAAGACGCGTTGAATGGTGTGCCTCATGTTGAAAAATACCCAGCGGTTCCTTCGGAACACCCAAATCGCATGGTTTTTATGGTGTTTTTTGGCGTGTCGTACTGCGCCGAATACAATGGCTTTGGCGCTGCCGTTTGGTGTACGTGTAGAGGAAGAATGATACTTTATTCACATTATGACGGATCACTTTTATCTTGCGTACAACAGCTATGACGAAGCCTCAAAGTTGGCTCCGAAACTATAGCGTGAGACCTTAAGGTTCTCAGAATTAAGGTTCAATTAAGGTTCATTAGAGTTCAATAAGGTTTTATTGAGGTCCATTCAAGTTTGTTATGTGCCCATGGAAATATTGTAAGAAAATTCCTCGCCCTTCAGCTATATCTTGAAGCCAGAAAGGTCGAATTGGTAGCACGAGCATAAAAAAGTAATGGCAAATTGCAAAAATGAGTGAACTAAGTGCTGGCCATGAAGCATTTTCCCAATTTCCACATATAAATTTTGTATGTAAAATTGAACCTGAACTCGAACTTGAACTCGAAAAAAACCTTAATTTATTGGTGAACCTGAACTTGAACTCGAACTCAAATTGAAATGCTGAACCTGAACTCGAACTTGAACTCGAATTGTCTAAAATTTCGAACCTATATTATACTACTGCTAACACTTGTTAGCTGCCTTATCCGCGTGCGACCCTAAAATTAGATATTATACGCGAATTGCTGGAGTGGTGTAAAGAGAAGCATTTAGGCGGGAAGGACGGAGGTACTTGCACGTATACCTAGAACATTCTATCTAGGGGTACGTGGTAGTTGGATTTCATTTCATTGGATGGTATTAACTAATACGCAACCAAAACAACCAACAACCAAAACAACCAACGTTGACTTCCTAAAAAATAGCTCCGCCTAAATGACACACTAGTTGCGAGTGTGATGAACCATGATCAATCAATATACCCTTATTGAAATTGTGGGGTAGCGTGGGGACAGTTGGTCCAGAACATGCAGCAGTGTAGTCTAGACTCTAGAGTGACTGAAAAAATGGAAAACTTCCAATGTCATAGGCGTTCAAACAAAATAGCACGAATTCGCACGGAAAATATGGATGCAATTTTAGGTGTTGAACTTACTAGGCACTGAGAGCTGGGTGGTGAATGGTAATATATGTTTTGTGCAGGCGCTTGGACAGACTTCAGCTCAGGCTGAGGCTTCGGCTTAGGGCTTAGGTATTGGATGCAGAGGCTAAGGCTTAGGGCTTAGGTATTGGATGCAGAGGGGTAGGCCTCCTCAGCCTTAGCCTAACACTATGTCTGTGGGCCTGTGCAAAATAGATAATACCATGCACCACCCAGCTCCCTGGGTCCTCTTGCATGGACACGGCAGATATTCCAAATTACCCCCACTACCCTATTGCAAGCGTTGGCTCAAATATTTTCCTGCTACCCTGCCCATTTGTTGCTTCGACAATGTCTGTTGCGCCACTTTGTTTGTATGCGCCATTTAGGCAGATCCTATTTTCAAGAAGTCCACTTTGGGTGCGATTTGGGTGTTTTGGTTGTTGGTTGTTTTGGTTGCGTATTAGTTATTACCCATTGGATTCGCTCCCATCCATCGGTGACATTCGGGTATTAACTAATACGCAACCAAAACAACCAACAACCAAAACAACCAACGTGGACTTCCTAAAAAGTAGCTCCGCCTAAATGACACACTAGTTGCGCGTGTGAAAGAACCATGATCAATCAATCAATATACCCTTATCGAAATTGTGGGGTAGCGTGGGGACAGTTTGTCCAACACATGCAGTAATGTTTGCATCCAACAAAAGTCTAGAGTGACTGGAAAACTTCCAATGTCATAGGCGTTCAAACAAAATAGCATGAATCTGCATGGAAAATATGGATGCAATTCCAGGTTTTGAAGTTACTGGGCACTGAGAGCTGGGTGGTGAATGGCAATATGTCTTGCGCAGGCGCTTGGGCAGACTTCAGCTCAGGCTGAGGCTTAGGCTTAGGGCTTAGGTATTGGATTCAGAGGGGTAGACCTCAGCCTCAGCCTTAGCCTGTCTGTCCATGTGCCTGTGCAAAGTAGATATTACCATGCACCCCGCATCCACCATGCACCCCCAAACTACCCCGCACTACCCTATTGCAAACGCTGGCTCAAATTTATCATGCTACCCAGCCTATTTGTTGCTTCGACAATGTCTGTTGCGCCACTGTGTTTGTATACGCCATTTAGGCAGATCCTATTTTCAAGATGTCCACGTTGGGTGCGATTTGGGTGTTTTGGTTGTTGGTTGTTTTGGTTGCGTATTAGTTATTACCGACATTCGTCCAAGGCTCTATGCATTCGTCCAAGGAAGTGATGGCATCCGTGGCTATGAACGGACGTTTCTGTCATCTGTTTGGCCCAGGAAGGTTTGCGCTGCTGAGTAGGCATGGATGTACAGTGGTAGCTTCCTGTGATGTGAAGTTGTCTGCTGGAGGAATGACGAATCGATCTGTGCATGCTATTTCTACAACATTTCCGCGTGTTCAACAGCTGCAGCGTCGTTCGTTCGCCAGTGCGGTGAAGAAGATAAAGGTGGAACACCCTGTAGTTGAGTTGGACGGTGATGAAATGACGCGGATCATATGGGATTTCATCAAAAAGAAAGTAGGAAATATAGGAACATTGCGCTTCTCTTTCTGTAACGTAACCTGGGACCTGTACGTATAGATGGAGTCGCGATATCTTTATGTGTATTTTCGAACTGTTCTCCTTCGTTTTTTAGATCTCGTAGTAGGCAGTTTGCACGCTACTTTGCTTTTACACCCGATGATGACTATAGTCTGGCCAATAGCAGTTGGCACTTGGACTCAAGGCGCGTTGCGTAAAATAGATTTACAAATGCGGATTTCTGTCCACGCTTCATGTACTCCTATTTAGCAGAAGTACTTGCAAAGTACGCAACTTGCCTTGAGTCCAAGGGCCAACTGCTATTGGCCAGACTATAGATAACGATAGTTGCGACCTCATCGATATGGCCTGTCTGTGTTTTGTTGCAGCTGATATTTCCCTATCTGGATTTGGATGTGAAATATTACGATCTTGGTTTGCCTCATCGCGATGAGACGAGTGACGAAGTGACTGTGGAAGCTGCCAAAGCCATCAAACAGTACAGTGTCGGCATCAAGTGTGCTACTATCACACCGGACGAACAGCGGTATGTATGTATGTATAGTCACCGGGACGATGAAGACCGTGCTTGACAATTTTCGCGCTCCGTAGTAATCTGACATTCTAAGCAAGAATAGCAATAGTGTTTGAAAAAGGGTCAAAAAAGCCGGTTGCTATTCTTGTATAGAAATACCAGATTTACTAAGATTACTACGGAGCGCCAAAATTGTCAAGCACGGTCTTGATCGTCCCGGTGACTATGCGTACTTATATTGTGTAGGTATGTATCCACTGCTTGCGCTGTTACGCCCGCTGTAACCCAATGACGAAACGCCACTGTCCAATTGTCCTTTAGCCAATTTACAAATAGTACGCGAACACAAAGAGGGCAGGATGCAACCAGTCCCCTAACAGCACAATAGTGGATATCAGGAAAAGCGTATTATCGAAGGAACTCTTATGCGTATCTACTAATGTATGCCCTGTCGGGTACTGATTCACGCATGCAATGTTGGTTGAATGTGTTTGCTGCAGAGTAGAAGAATTCAAACTGAAGAAAATGTGGCTGAGTCCAAATGGTACCATTCGTAACATACTGGGTGGTACGGTGTTTCGAGAGCCAATTCTGTGCAAGAATGTACCTCGTTTGGTGCCTGGATGGAAGGAGGCGATTATCATCGGGCGTCACGCCCATGGTGATCAAGTGAGTCGACCTTTGCGTTGTTTTGACATTTTCATACTGTATGCTTAGTAGAAAATTGATAATGCGGGGTAATTCGGGCCTGCCGGGCCTAGGGGTAATCCGGGCCACAACCTCTGCCTGAACTCAAGTTGGAGGGACGATGGGGAAAACCCCAGTAATTGTACGTACAACCACCAGATAGCAGAGCGCTCATGGTTTTATACCACGATCACAAATTTCTTCCCTTCCCACGTCTGGAAATAGATTGGGGTTGCCCGAATTACCCCCGAATAACCACAGTATATTGCTACAATAAGCGGCAGCCAGGGGGTGGTCAAGTCGTCATCTGTTGCAAGTTCAGTGTAATGTCGTGTGTAGTACAAAGCTCAAGATCTGGTGGTGACGAAGCCTGGGAGACTGGAGATGATATTCACTCCGACGGATGGTTCCGCGCCGGAGAAACGACACGTGTTCGACTTCCCCGGCGGCGGAGTGGAAGGCGGCGTCGGTCTCTGCATGTACAACACCGATGAGGTGAACACTGGGGCGCTACACACGAGCTCCGAGCGATTTCGGTCCGAGTTCGGAGTGACTTCATATTGAACCGAAACAATCGTCAATTACTCACACGACTTCGAATTACAAACTCGGTTGTTCACACGCACGTTTCGAAAAACGGAGCGAGTTCGGAGCGAACTCGGCGATTTTGCATGTTGAAGCATAGTCAGGGCTCCTAATTCGGAGCGAATTCGAAGTTTACGTCTGTAGCGCCCCACTGGGGCGCGCGCCACAGACGTGAATGCCGAATTCGGAGCCCTGACTACTGTATGCTTTAACGTGTAAAATCTCCGAGTTCGCACCCAACTCGCTCTGTTTTTCCAAACATGCGTGTGAACAAGCGAGTTTGTAATTCGAAGACGTTCGCTTCGGTTCAGGTTCAATTCGAAGTCATTCCAAACTCGGAGCGAACTCGCTCGGAGCAACTCACGCAACAACAACGACCTGTCTAGGGACCAGTTGCGCTAACACTTTCGCCCGGTCGCGAGGTGGCCTCCTAAAAGTACTTGGTGAAAGTTTGGATCGATGCTGACGTGGACGTCGTTTGTTTCTCGTTTGTTGTTCAATTATTCTTCTTTTCACTGCGCTCCTTTTCCGCTCCAAAGATGACTGAACGAACGACGTCGACGTCCCCGTCGGCACCGATCAAATACTGCGGGGCCACACCACCCAAAAGTCTCAGCGCTAGTTTGCTTGTGACGCGTTTTATGTTGGAGTACGCGAGTTTGAATTGATAAATAAAATCGAGTGTGTCTGTGTGGCAGGATATAGTATATAGCGTTAATTTCACATCACGCAAATCAATTCGGTACACCCGCGTCTATACGCGTATGTGATATTTTTACAGAGCATTCGAGGATTCGCTTATGCCTGCTTCGAATACGCACTGATGAAACAGTGGCCGCTTTACATGAGCACCAAAAATACCATTCTCAAGCGATACGACGGACGGTTCAAGGACATCTTCCAGGAGATATATGAGAAGTAGCTTAACACGCTTGTTTATCCACTTGACTAAAGTACTGCATTAGGTCGCCCGTCTATGTTTCAGATTGGCCCCAACCCTTTTTAGTCTTGTTGCAGAGACAACTGAAACATCAAAGTGACCGGTTCACCCGGGTTCATTACACAGCAACGAAGCATTCGTGCTCCCTGGGTGAACCTATGACTTTTATGTTTGGGCTGGCTATCCGATCTGAAAACAAAAACGGACGACCTTGCGGCCTGCATGATAATGTACATACTGTAGGTAAATGTTATCTGTAGGGAATACCAGTCAAAGTTTGAACAGTCGAAGATTTGGTACGAGCACAGACTAATCGACGATATGGTGGCGCAAGTGTTGAAATCTTCTGGTGGCTTTGTTTGGGGATGCAAGAACTATGACGGAGATGTACAGTCAGATGTCATCGCTCAAGGTATGGTCAAAATGATATAGGTACGGTGGCCAAGAACTTATGAGTTCTTGGCATGCCTACTGTAAATAACGTTAGTAGTATGGTAGTGCGGGATAATTTCGGTCACCCCCACTCTATCTCCGTTAGTTTAGTATGCTTCAATGATCCTTGCACTTTCATCAATCTGAGGCTTTTATACGGCTTGACTGGTCAGTGCCACACGTTCTTAGTTAGTGACACAAATGTTCATGGAACGTGGTCTACAATATGAGCAGGAACAATGGATTGTTTTTAGGGTATGGCTCTTTGGGTTTGATGACGAGCGTACTCATATGCCCGGACGGCAAAACCGTAGAGGCTGAGGCTGCACATGGAACAGTCACACGACACTTCAGGGAACATCAGAAAGTACGGAATGAATGCTTGAATGAATAAAGGGTAGCGTGGGGCCAAACCTCCCATGGGGTAGTAAATGGTTTTTCTCCCCATTCAAAGCATGGCTCTCGAAAATTTTGTTCCTGAGATAACTAACAACCGTGGCTAGATGGACTTTTCCCATGGGAGGATTTCCCCATTTCTCCATCCTTTAGCTACTAAGTAAGTTGCGGCAGTCTCGAATCGGTTTTCCATGAAATTTGCGTACACGAGCCGATGTCTCAAGAGCTATGACATGTACAGTGCAAACATGCATACGTATTGCATGATATATCCCCGTATGATACACATACACCATTCTCGTTTTTTTCAGGGCAACAAGACAAGTACAAATCCGATCGCCAGTATTTTCGCTTGGACACGAGGCTTGGAACATCGCGCCAAACTGGACAACAACCCAGCTCTCACCAAGTAACGTCCTGTTTTACTTTGACCCACTCCCAGTGAATTGACCATGTTTGTTTGCCACGCAAATGCAATACTGCAGGCAAAGTTGGCCGCTTGGCAAGCACAGGCAATCTGTGTGCTCACGTACTGTATGTACAGTACAGTACGTACATGTGGTGTTTGATAGTCCCCTAAGTCAGGGTTCATACCGTGTCTTGAATGTCTCGAATGTCTCGAAATTGTCTTTAAATGTGAAAAGTGTCTTGATTGTCTTGAAAATGTCTTTAAAAGTGATGAGTCTTGAAAAATTGAGCAATTTTTTTCTCAGTTGCGTGCGAGTGGATACAAAAAATTTTTTTAGCGCTCTGTGTGCAGTGAAGAATTTTTCCATGCGCGGTCTATATGTGCGGTTTGGGCTCAAAACTCTTGTCTTGAGCAAAGTGAGCTAGTGAGAGTGAGCGTGCAACGTGTCGAATGAATGGCTGTGCTATATGAATTATGTATCGAATAGCCAAGATTATGGTAATCAGTAGTCAAGGGTGTGGTAGCGTACCTTTTTGAAAGCCGGTAGTATTGATTGATGACTATACATACACACCCAGTATGGTTCATCCATTTGCTATCTGATACATTTTTAGACAAGATTTTTATGGGGATTTTGTATGAATTTCCAAAAAAATTTCGCGGTGGCCCCCTGGACCCCCGCTGGGGGCTTCGCCCCCAGACCCCCATTGGCCTCCGGTGGCTGGGGTTCCGCCCCAGACCCAGTTGGGGGCTACACCCCCAACTCCTACTCCCTGCTAAAAGTGTCTTTAAAATATCTTGAAAACGACTGAGGCCTCCTTGGTATGAACCCTGCCTAAGTAAGTAGCATACACTCGTTCGGAGCGGAGTAATTCAGGCCATCCCTACCACGAGTCCCTGCAAATAACAGAGAATAAGTAATATCGCATGGACCATCGTAAAGAGGTCCAAGTTTTATATAACGGGCAATAACTTCTAGAAAATAACTGCCCCTAATATAGGCAGGCGTCCTTGCACGGTCAAGTCCACTTTTTTGCTTTGTATGAAGATGTCCATGCGATATTACTTATGTTATTTGCTGGGCCTGTGGGTACGTAATTTAGTTATCGCCTTCCAAAGTAGCGAGAGGGTTGGGTGTCCCGAATTACCCCACACCATCCTGCAACATGCAGCTTGTATTATGAGCGCGTAGGTATGTAATGTACGGTAAGTGTGTTGTTTGTAGGTTTTGCCATACGTTGGAGTCGGCCTGCATAGAGACAGTGGAGTCCGGAGATATGACCAAGGACCTGGCCATCTGTGTGCATGGCAGTGCGAAAGAAGGACAGTACCTGTACACGGAGCAGTTCCTGGACAAGATAGCGCAGTGTCTAGAGAAGAAAATCTCCGCCTAAATTCCCTAGCTCTTTCCTTCCTCAGGACCTTTGAACAGCTAAGAAAAACACGCACAAAGCTATAGTTTGGCCACTAAGAATTCGCTATGGAACTGAAGTCGTTTTATCCGGAAAATAGGTAGATAGATGGAAAATGCAGATTTCCGTTCATGCTTCACTTATCTACTCCTGCAGGAGTACCATAGCTAATTATCTCTGGCCCGACTATAACAAACTAACTACGCACGTATGCCTGCCTTTGCGTTTTCTACGAATGCAGTGCAGATAATATGTACATTCATTATGTACCTATGTTGTAGTGTAGCGTAGGTACTCGTCTCGTCCTGTATTCGCCTTGCCCCATAAGAGGAGGTGCCGTTTTCGCCCTCCTCGCCGATTTTTGAGCTGCAGTTAGCAAACACGCAAATAAAGCCGAAGCAATTACTTTTTGCAATTTTAGTATATTTTTGAAAAAGTAATTGCTTCGACTTTATTTGCGCGTTTGCTAACTGCAGCTCAAAAATCGGCGAGGAGGGCGAAAACGGCACCTCCTCTTATGGGGCAAGGCGAATACATTCAGAGGGTTGGATAGGCAAATAGGTGATATGATATGTACAGGGCATAGTAAGTTTGTAGATTGAGATTATCTGGCAGGTGTGGGAAAATTTTTGTGCGATTAGATTGGGCGGTTTGGTTTACATGGCGTATTTGTTGCGGTAGGTGTACAAAACGGAGATTGTGTACGGCTAGGAGTATAACTATATAGTATATACATACTGAGAGATTTGCTGATTGCAGCCTTTTTTACAACCTCGTTTACCTTATTTACCGGTGCATTGCGCCCCCCCCCCCCCCCCCCCCATGCATAGCCCCCTTTATACATACGTAACCCCATATTGGCGAAACATAAATGTCTCATGCATAGCCCCATCTACTGTATAGCGATAGGCCCTTGGGTTGTTGGCTTGCACCGGTAAATACGGTATTCTATACCTAGACCTACCTAGATAGAAGGCCTATTATTTGCGCCTGTGGTAGCTCTGAATGAGTGAGTGCATCGTAGGATTTCACAGTCATGTCCGTGCTTTGATGTTTTAAGTTCACCGGTGTTTCAGCGTGTGGGGCGGTCTATTCGGTTTATTGCATTTTTTGCAAGATAGGTATAACAGACAGGTAGTAAGTAGGTATCAACTTATTCTGTGCGGGCCTGTATCGGAAAAGACCTTGTTCTTCTGACCTGTGACAGTTTCCCAATGAGTTACGACGACCATATTTAGTAGACCTTGAATGGGACGTTTATGAGCTTTCTTTGATCATTGCTTTTGGTTCCCTAGGTCACTATGCGTTGCTTTTTTCTGAGTTTCGTGGAATATGCTTGGTACGTATGAATGGGGTTGTAGCGACTAGTGAGTACTGTTGTACTATTCTACTTGTTACTCCATATTCTGTCCCTACTGTATGTTCGTAGTTTGTATGGGAGAGTACAGTAGGTTAGGTACATACAACACCGCTAGCTATCCTATAACTGTATTGGGCTCGTGTTTCAAGAGCCAAATGTATTCGTGGTTTTATTATTCGAGTATTCATCATATAGCATACAATAGTGAAGCGGTTGTAGTTTGAAAGGGTAAAGCAATAAAGCATTGAACAGCATAAATGGAATAATACCACGGTGTGTACGTACTGGGCCCCTGTTTACAGGGGGGGGTACAGTATGTAAAGTACACGTGGGTGTAAGCACGGGAGTGAGTGGAGATGGGTAAGCACAGCTGAATGTGCTAGCCGGAGGATACTTTCCTCTTCTCTTCACTCTCTTTCTTCTACACCATATGCTTGTCAGTTTGTAGCCAGCATGGGGGGAATCCCTGTGCTCGCTGTGTTGTTCATGGTGCGTGTGTGTGTGTGGTGTTGCAGCATCAAAGCAAGCGATGGCAAGCAACGTGGAGAGCCAGGAAGGGGCGAAGGAAAGAGGAGAGGAGTTGATGGGTGACGAAGAATGGGCGAAGGAAATGGGTCCGCTGGGTGATGCGGTGGAGAAGAGCATGGAGGATCAGACTGTTGGACAGTCGGCAGTGGAGGAGAAAAAGACGGACGGGGCGAAAGCGGGTGATGGTGGAGGAGAGAAACGGAGGAGGAGGTACAATCCACCGAAAGAGGTGCGGAGGCGGATGAAGAGGGAGAGGGAGCAGCTGGTGGGAGGAGGGCTGCAGACTCTTGGGTCTTCTGGGCCCTCCAAGGGTGGAGGTGGGAAAGCTGGGGAGAAGGGAGGCGGGCAGACTACCGAGTCAGGGTGGTCCTCCCATGCTAGCTCTTCGAATCAGAGTGCGGGTGGATCTGGGGAGAGTGGCGGGCAGGCTACTGGGCCTGGGTCCTCCGGTGCCCCTTCCCAGCAGAAGAAGCGGGGGTATGCGGAGGCAGCTCGGCAGTCCCTCCTGGTCTGTGTCACTCCCGAGGGGCACACTGGCGGGAATCTGACGGCGGAGCAGGGGGACAGGATCCGGGGTGACCTGATTCGGCTCCTGGAGAAGATCCCGGATGGCGTCTATCCGAGTTTCTCCGACTCCGGGTTGTCCGGCGGCCTGTTCAAAGTCGCTTGCGACGACTCGGAGTCGAAGAACTGGCTGGAGGGCGCTATCCGGGACGCTCCCGAGCTGAAGCTGGCCCTGCTATGACCTTGTTTACCGTATTTTCCGGTGTATGGCCCTTAATGCATAGCCCCGTAATTGGCAAAACAAAAAATGTCCAAAGCATAGCCCCATATTGGCGAAACATAAAAAATGTCCCATCCGTAGTCCCTTATTGGACCTCTACAATTTTCTATAGCCCCATCATGGGGCTGGCTATGCACCGGTAAATACGGTATTCTTTACGTTTATGAGCTTTCTTTGATCATTGCTTTTGGTTCCCTAGGTCACCATTCGTTGCTGTTTTCTGAGTTTGAGGAATATGCTTGGTGACGTACATATATGTACGTATGAGTGGGTAGTGGCGACTAGTGAATACATAGTAGGCCTACTGCTGTACTAATATTTCTACTTGATTACTCCATATTCTATCCCTACTGTATGTTCTCAGTTTGTATGGGAGAGTAGGTGCACGTGCAGTACATACAACACCGTTGCTTGTCGTACTAGCTAACCTCTGTATTGGGCTCGGCTTTTCAAGATTCAATTCAATAATTGTATTCTTGGTTTTATTATTCGAGTATCCATGTTCATCATATAGCATACAATAATAGTAAGCGGTTGTAGTTATGAAAGGGTAAAGCAATAAAGCATTGAACAGCATAAATGGAATAATGAGAAACAATATGGGTGCCCTAAAGCCAAAAGAAGCCTTCCTCTTTGAGGAAGGGGATGGAATGCAATGAGTCTAATACCCGATTGATAGAATATCTATTGGCAAGATAATGTAGGCATCTGTACATACGGACCAGTTACTTACACACACGACGTAATACACAAAATTACTGATACAGTACGGTACTGTACTGTAATTTAAGCAGCGATGCTAACGACATATGTACGTACAAAAAAACTTGTGGGTAGGAATGGTCGCATCTTGTGCTGTATCGTTACGTAGTAGTTTGCAAACACGAACATTATGCAACGCACCGATAGATAATAGACCGGAAAATAACCCAAAGTGCAGTCGCGAACGAACTTCAAAAACACCTCCAATACTACTACGTACGTACATAAAATTCATTCACAGACTATTGACACGGTTGAGTGCGCACCAAGGAAATTTTTGCTCCCTCTGCTCTACGCATGATACGTATCCCGCCATGGTCATTTGAAATGTGAATGATAAGCAGGTACGTAGGTACATCGATGCTTCTGTATTATCCCTGTTTGACCATTAGGTAGGTAGGTAAACGTTGCCTGGTTTTAATCACTGCTCCAGAAAGCAAGGACGTTGGTGTAGCAGGATGAGGCGGCATCTTGTGAACTCGATGACGCATCCTCCGAATCGTCGTCCAAATCGTTAACGCCGGACGATCTGCTTCCTCCTTTTCCTCCTCCGCCGAGGATTTTGAGCTTTTTGCAGCACAGAAGAAAGGCGACGAACCCGGCGGCCAAAAAGACGACGGTGACGGCGATTAAGAGGACGGTGAAGGTGAGCGTAGTGAGGCAGACGTTGCGCTGGACTTCGCTCACGATGGCGCCGTTGGCGTGCGCCAGGAAGCGGTCCAGGGACGCGGCCAGTTTCGCCGTCGACGCGTCTGCTCCGTCGTCTGCAACAAAATTCGCTGTTTGTACAGTTCAGTATATACGTGTTGAAGCACAAGGACATCAGTGAATTCACCGTGGGTTGCGTAACTCACGCTGCTACTCAGCGTGAAAATTTACTCACCACGTGTGTAGCGCACTGAAATGGCAGACACGGTGGAGGAGACATACGTACGTACGTACTGTACGCTCTGCGCGCGCTTTTTAGTTTCATTTACCGGTGCATAACCCCCCCCCCCCCCCCCAATGCATAACCCCCCCCCCCCCCCCCCAATGCATACCCCCGTATTGGCAAAACATAAAAAATGCCCAATGCATAACCCCCCCCCCCCCCCCCTATGCATACCCCCATATGTACAGTACAGTGCCTGAACCTACCCTACATGGTGTAAGCTGGTCATATAGTACCCATAGCCACTCCCACACCAAGCTAAGATGCCTATAAGCCTTCTTGGGGGTGTATTGTACTAGAATAACCGTGTTTTGAGACCTCAATTATGCCTTAAAACACGTGCTTTTGACCTAAAAAATATGCCTCTGCGCACCTCTCAAAAACAAAAAAAATGCCCCATGCATAACCCCCCAATGCATAACCCCCCTATGCATACCCCCATATGGGACCTCTCAATTTTTGCATACCCCCATGGGGCTATGCACCGGTAAATACGGTATTCAGTCCTCTCTTGTGAAGTCCTGACAGTACATAACTAACGTATCTGATTACTATTCGAAGTATTGAAGAAACATGTGTACGTACAACACGTCATAATTTTACCGGCTTCCGGCGTTTCCGCGCTGTCGAACACGTAGATGAACTGGCTGTTGAAATCTCCGTCGATGGGTTCGAAGGAGGCGTCGCCGGTCGTCGCATCGTCGTCGTCGTCTGCGTCCTTTCCACTGCGTGCACGGACGGTGGATGCGGGGGAAGACGACGGCCAGAGATCGGCAGGCGACAGATCCCTGCGCTGTCTGCTCGGCTGTCGTTTGCTTCCAAGTCGGTGGCGACCACGAGACAGAAAGCGCTCGTCGGACGACGCAGCTTCAACCTCGTTCGTCTCCGTCTCCTCATCCTCATCCGCTGACACGCCTTCGTCCGCCAGTAACAAACGTCGTCTACTTCCGGGGCAAAGGGGAGGCTGAAAGAAAATGTGTGCAATGTGTGTATAACAAAAATATATACATAATTCTGCTTGAGGGGAAGAATGTAGGACGTAGGTAGTTGTAAGTAACGAAACAGAGCATCCCTGGCAGATATGCGCCCCAATTATTTATTGGGTTCTTGAAATATCCAATTCTTTGGATGGCCGGCGGATCTGGATCCGCATCACGCCAAAGCCGCCCGCCAATTCCGGCACGTGGCAGCGGAGGGGGAGCGGGTACGCGCCTGGTTCCTGCGCTACACGGGTCTGGGACCGGAGGGAGCCGGTCTCGTGGCCTGCGCCTTCCGCTGCCATCGCAACGACTTCTGCGACGGCTTCAACTTCGCCTCGACGGTCGAAGGCGGTGCCTGCGAGCTCTTCGCTCGCTACGACGCAGGCCTCGCCCTAACCACTGACGCCGCGTACGCGCGCTATGAAATGACCTGATATTTCAGCTACGTACGTACAATACATACACATACATGTACGTACGTAGCGTTAGACGTACTATGTGTGTACAATACACATTTGCGCCAAGCATTCTTGGTTATCTGAACCCCCTGTGGGTACGGTACAGGTCATGTATGGAAGAAAATGTGCGCATGCCCTTGCCCCTTTGGTGTCGCCCCCGCCGCTACAGGGGGCGAAGGCAGGGGTCCGCCTCCGCACGCCGCGCTCCGAAAATAATAACTTTTCTGCATTTTGGCGTGATAAGTAATAAGTTCAAAGTTTCGTGTACATGTCGCCCCTGACCTACATACGGTACTCCAAATGACGAGCAGTACGCACTTGGGACTACTTGGTACTTACAGTAACTCCTCTGCAACCGTCGGCATCCTTCATGCATAGACGCAGCTGACACTGAAAGCGGATAGCTACCCGATCCGCAAACTTGAACACATGCGATTCCCGATAAGCCATGTTCAAGTCGTCCGTATACGTCGGATCCGACAGAAGAAAATTATCCACATGACACCTTCAACAAAGTCGTAGGCCAGTAAAGATTTGAAGACAACAGGCACTCAATTCCGATATAACAAAAAATGGCACCTTGATAAATTATTGGCAAAATTACCGTATTTTTGGGTGTATAGCCCCATGGGGCTATACAAAAATCGAGAGGTCTGATGGGGGGTTATACACTGGGGGGGGATATACAATGGGGGGGATATACACTGGGCAAAATTTATGTTTTTGAGAGGTGTGTAGAGGCATGTTTTTGAGGTCAAAAGTATGTGTTTTAGGGCATAATCGCGGTCAAAACAGGGTTATTCTAGTACAAGACATGCTCAGCTAAGCTTATAGGCATTAGCTTGGTGTAGGAGTAGCTATAGCTAGCTTATGACCAGCTTACATAGGTAGGCTAGGTACCTTCCAGTACATGGGGGGTTATACACCAGGGGGGGATATACACTGGGCAAAATTTATGTTTTGCCAATGGGGGGTTATACACTGGGGGGGGATATACAATGGGGGGGGATATACACCCAAAAATACGGTATTACCCGCTTTCGTCAATGATTTCAACTTTTTCGCCTTGCCCATCTTCTACGAAACAGCTGTGTACCAAAATGCCATAAATATCTACAAACAAAAGCAAAAGCACAATGAAGGATAAAACAGGATGGAGCACCGACTGCACTGATGAAAGTGTGTTGATGATGATATCAGTACGTAACGTATGTACGTACCACTGTGGCATTCCCACCGATGGACCACTTGCTCTCCAACTCTGGCATAACGCAATATTTCGCCATCAATCTCGTCCTTTCGAATCGAATATGTACAAGTTGGCATTGGATAATCGTGCGCTAACGATTCCGTCGTTAGTACACTGCAAATCAAAACAGTGAATATAGGCCTACACATTATTATTGACGTATATATATTTTTACAATATTTATTTATTGCCAGGCTTGATGCCACATTTAGGTAACACTGCAATAGCATACCTGACATTGAGGTTAGAAGATACTGTCCTATCCAGTTCCCTGTAGGTGCACTTCACATGGAATGCTTTATCAATTTTGGTGATGAATGTGGGATGAAAGGAAACGACCATCACCGTCGAAAACTGCATCCCTTTCGGGTTTATCTGTACAAAATGATAACGCGAAATAATCCTGTATATTCCGTGGGCGCAATGGTTTTGGCTTAGGCTAAGGCTTAAGCTATGAAGCTTACAATTCTCTGTCGATCCATATCGCAATCTCCGTGATGAATGACGATGCCTCCCGTCGGTCTTGTACTGTGTCCGTTGCTGTAATCAACCTTACAGTTGGGATTCGTGTAGTGACCCTTCACAAATACTTTTCCTGAAAGAATCAAAAACACATTCCGTCGATAAAAAGGTTCATTTCTCAATTGTTCACATCTGCCATCTGCATTAAAATATTTTTTACATGTACCACCGTACAGTACCTCTGAACGGTCTTCTGGATCTGAACTGCATTTCGACTGTTTTTGAGCCACATTCAACCTCTGGATCACCCACTAGTCCATTGTCGATTTCAATTGGATTGACAAGAAAAACCTAGAGCAACACCAGTACCAGTACTATACCATTGCAGTAAGATAATACCTGCGATAGTAATTTAATTTACAAACAGAACACAAGCACAGGGCATTGATATGTTCATAACTTACGCAGGTGTCTGACAGCAGTAATAGCAGCAGTATTGTAGCATGCGCCAGGACTCGCTCTTTCATTTGAATACCTGAAAAATGCGAAAAAAACAAATTTACCAAAGAATTTTGAAATTTTCAAACTCGTACAGGGCCGTGTTCTTTAGCCGTCTAAAGCAGATCGCGCAGACATTCACATTACCGCTTACCAAGCAAAGATCAATGGCATACGAGTAGCGCCACTGATAGGAAAAACTTCGTTTCACACGTAATAATTATTCCAGCCTAATGTTAGATGTAATCAATTTCACATGTCCACAATTGGAAAGCAAATATCAGTCATGAGGAAAGTGCCACTCATGAGAAGTGACAACAGTGACCAGCCGACAAGAAAACATTCTCGTAGGTAAAGAAAATAGCGCAACGTCTGTATTACGTGCCAACCTTCAGTGACATTTCGACCATGGGCCAGTATTCCCTGTCGTAGTACGTCTAATTCTCTCAATACCTACATGTCTAATAGTGATTCACGTACGCCCTACCTACGTAGGGTACATACATAGGTGTATGTTTTGCTTTGCGTTGTAGTGTACACCTTTCTGAGAAAAGCACACTGCAAAGTGCAAAGGTGTAAGGGCATGACACAGCGTAAGTATAGTACATAGGAAGGACAAATGCGCCGGACACAAACACCCTTGGGGTTTATGTGTATGCATGTGCAATATTCGGTATAGTATGTACGTATGTATTATGTACTATTTGCATACAATGCACAGATGCAGGGTGTGGGATGAAGATGAGATCGCTATCAGAACAAGGCGACGACGACAGCTCAAGAACGCCCCAATGTCAATACGTACTGTATATCCAAGGTACGTAGTAGGCAAAAGTACACGATAATTATGATGTGTTTGGGCACCTGGTTGCATATGGTCGGTCAATTAAGAGAGGGGGTTTTTTGTGTTTTTTTTTGGTATTTTTTTTTGTTTTTTTTCTTTTTTTTTTTTTTTTGTTTGTTTTTTGTTTGGTTTCGGGTGTTCGTCTTGCCCTACTGGGAAGATGCTCTCCAGAAAGGAGTGGCATGTTTGTTATGTTTTTATACACTGTACTGTTCGTGAAAGCGAATCGAAAACAAATACATACTGGCACATGGCAGTGCTTGAGTTTTTCGCTTTTTCTATGCATATGTACTTAGGTGCTTTTTCTACTACTTACTGTACTGTACACGAATGTACAGTACTATGTATATATGTACATCATAGTATGCACATACAATAGATACAATACTGGGCCATCAACTTCTTGGGTACAAAAGTAAAATCATACCATAGAATCATGGACCAACGCAAGCAGGTCAAGAGAGGGACCATAGGCCTATTCTTTGCTTTTTCCAAAATTCGAAATCGACTCTGTTTTGGAAGGGAATTCGATACAGCGTCGCTGTGATACATGGCACGCACTAAGTTTTCGGTGCTTGTCCTTTGTGGAATTTCTCAAAAAGATTCATGAGACGAGAAATTGGATATTTTCGCTCAAGGACATTCGAAGAAAGTGACATTGCCCACCCAAAACCGAAGACGACAACGACAACGGACAAAAAGACGCTTTCCATAAAGAAATACAAATTGCGCCGTCTCCTTTACGCTTGCATAATTTCATAACTACATTATCTGTCTGTGTATTCTGTAGCACATATTCCGCCCTTACCAGCCAGTTGCAAGTTGTGGTTGTGGTAGAGCATAGCGGAACTAACAGCGGCAGGTATGTGAGCACAGTATCCAATTCAGAAAAGAAGAGCTGGTCCGATCCTCAACCAGTCCGTTCGTGTAGTGCATACAATAGATGATGTTTTAAGACTCCGTTCTGAGCAACTGTCCGGTAAAAAGCTCATCGGTCCATCGTGACCAGAATAACATCTGAGATGTTTTCAAGCAGTAGCCAGACAGAAGTCGAATGCCGTCCTTGCCTGTCGGGTGCACCACTGCAGATCTCAAATAGTACACTGCACGTTTAGCCGCGCTTTTTACACTCTGGTCACTCGCCGGTCGGACGACCACTTTGCTCTGACCGATTTAGCTGCAAAGGGCAGGCGATACCGGCAAAAAACGGTTGCACTTCAGTTGCCCTGCACGAGTGAGGCGATCAATCGCTGGTTAAGGAGACTGTTCAGTTTTTTGCCGGCGGACGGATCAAAATATTCGATAAGCCGAATGCGCTGTTGCGGTTCGAAGGGGAAGAGAAGAGACGACGACCGATTAAACAGGTCCGACTGTTTTTCTTTGTGTGCGAGTAGGTAGAGATTCGAAGACGACGATTTCCTTCGGATCACCCTAGCGGGCGCTAAACAAGGCTATCCGGCCGGCGTTAGTTAAAAGTCAACATTCAGAGCGGCCCGCCGCCAGGGGGTGTGATGCATAATACAATACCCACTCACACGGTGACTTGGGGCGGCATGAAAACGATCATGATGCAACCCAAACAACAGATCGGAAAAGGACATACGGCGGCGAACGCTGGTACTTAGCGTTGGGCGGGATGACGAAAGTGGCAGCGGTCAAAATGGACCGCATTAAGGGGCAGGCAGCATGCGCAGACCACAGACGGCGCTCAGTAAACGAAGAAAGTGGTTGGTTGGTTGCGCTCAGGTTTGGGCACGAACTTTCGCCTTTTGTGTATATCTCTGTGTCTGCCTCACCTATACCACCTTAAACGCATCGCAGCGGTTACGCCTGAAGGGATGATGACATGACAGTGACACTCGCCAGGGGGGATGGACGACGGAAGGAAAGACGGACGTAGACGGACACGGTAAGGTGTCATCTCTGTGTGTGCCATGACATCAGGCAACAAGTTTCAAAATGCGCGCACGCGCACATACGTATATGTACTATCGTCTTAAAGGGGTAGAAAGGGCGAAGTGCCCGTGTAGTAAAATGATAATTGCGTCCGAAAAGAAAAGTCCGTCCAGAGAAGGAGAGAAAGGTGTTTGTGTCGTCTTTTCTGTTTCCTTCTCGCTCTTTTCCTCGAATGAGCCGGCCGGTGGGTGATGATCAGGACATGAAGATGATCAGCCTGATGCCTGACTGTTGACACTGCGCTCAGCGATCAACGATCACATATTATGATAGGGCTGTAATGGATCCCCGGATAAAAATGCACGGTATATTTGAATCCGGATCCGAAAAATTGCAAAAATTCTGGATCCGGATCCAAGACAGCATTATTGCTCTCATGCCTGTTCATGCGCCTTGGCACCAATCAAAAATGTGCATCAGTGCAAGTTTTACCGTGTACAAGAGCAGATGTGCTTGAACCTTGATCTGAAAAAAAATTAGCACTATGCAAGCTTAGTATGTACATACATACCGTACGTATCTCGCATGCAGAAATAATTGTTTTTCACATGGATCCGGAATATTTGAATCTGACAGTAAACTTGATATTTGGGCCTAGTGTAATATTTCCATTTTCTTTTGGATCCGTTACAGCCCTACACATAAGTTGAATGCACGACGGACGGTTGTCTTTCTCGGATGCTCGGATCGAGGGATAAACTGGTCAAAATTTGACCATAATCCTCAACATCCAACGGAAATTCAGGGCAGAAATAAAGAAAAAGAAGAAGACGACACCATAAGACGTAATAGTTGCGCCGGTCGCCATCGAGTCGCGTCGCGCAGCATCCTGACTCCTCCTTCTTTTCCACTAAACCGGCGCGCATAGGCATAGGCAGGGCGCGAGTCGCCACCTTCTTCTTCGACAATTCGGAAACGGTAGTCCGATAACCTAAGGTCGACCCGATTGGCTGCCACCAATGCGGCTGCTGGTTCTAAAATATGCAACGCATTCATTGCATGCATACCTTAGCGCAAGATATCTACGTACATAAGGATGGCAGCTCATCTTCCTATTCAAGAAGATGAGATCTCTTCTGGATCTGGACGATCAGATCAGAATCAAAATCACAAAAGCATGCAGGTTAGGTACTGTACGTAGAGATTAGTGACAGCTGCTCGCTCATGTCATTCATTGCCTGCTTTTGTACGACAGCTGTACGTTACGTACATACCTAAGTTGCGGAGATAAGAGATGAGATAACCCTTGCCTTGTCCAACGCAATATAATAATCTCAAAGAAATATTTTGTCGTATCTATTATGACGCATCGTGTCGGCGTATACTTACTTACTGCGACACACGCGTGTATTTTGATCTGCTTTGGACAGGCACGAATACGAACAATAGTATGTAGTGCATGCATTCATATCACAATGTCTATACCTTTCACTTTGTCACTTGTTGGAGGTAACAAGGAGGTCTAAAGGTGAATTGTGTGCTTCTCTTACAACATGCAGGGGGCGATTTTTTGTCACATCGGTTTCCATTTCGGTATCCCAAGGCTGAATTACGACTTTTCGTCTCGCTTCACTGCGACGCGACGTCCACCACGACCTATGGTATGTACATGTATCTATTCTATTGTCCCTCTATGATTCTTATATTCCTGTTTGACATTAGTAGGTATTGTCAACGGCGACGGAGGGGAAAAGAGAGGAAAACCAATTTTCCCCTTTCCTGTTCCTATCACTTGCACCATCACCATATGTAGGTACGTACTTCAACACAGCGCTTGATGTTTCCATGTCCAGCGGCTGCTGAACATTACAGTACGCATGAATGACCGTGTACTACAGTAAATACTAAACAAATACTACGAAGAGCGCAATAGAAAGGCGTGTTTGGACGCAAAACCCCCCGAGTAGCCGGCAGTAGCTGATCTGATCACTATCCCCCCCCCCCCCTCGGTAGTACATATACACCTGGGGGACACCTTTCAACAGGTTGGAGACGAAACGCAAAAAGCGCCCACCAAAAAGAAACGATGCGAACACTCAAAAGACGTTGGGTGGGCATCCCATGGCGTCCCCCACTTGGGGAACGGCGTCCCCCAGTTGGGCGGGACGGCGGACGCTTTTGGCTCTCATCGGGCGTATGTAGCTCTGTGCACGGCTTTCGCTCACAGATTCACAGTCCTTCTTTATGGAGTCCTGGTAGTACGTACTACTACTACTGCGTACGTACAGATGTACATACATACGTATGTGTACCGTACCGTAGCAGCATACTGAAGGATGAATATGACACACATGCTCGGATCAAAGTCTGCAAGCGTGTCGGTCTACATATCGCGTTTTGTTCAACGATGCTGTACGATAGGACAATGTCGTTCTAGCAAGCTCCACCAGACGAGTTCCAACCTGCATTGAGTTATGCGTTGCGGGGGGTTTGTTTTTTTGCTTTCTGGAAGTGCGGGTCATTATTCTCGTAATGGCATCTAACTCGACTGCAGATATTTTACTGATCTCCAGTGGAATCTGGTGGCTGCTGGCTGCTTGCCGCTCCAAAAAGTCGAAAAGCAGCTAGTCAAAGTTTATTGCCACCATTTTTTATTGATGCTGTCGGAGCGTCGTAAATCAAAACGCTGGCGGGCAGACTACTGTAGTGCTCACAAATTAAGCGACGTCCTGAACGAAGGGATCCCTGTTCTAGGGGCTAAAATTGAGGGAAAACAAGTTATTATTTCTATTTATGGTTATATTACGTACATACAGGGTGTTCCAGAAAATATAGCTGAATTATTAATAAGGGACGGAATTTTTTGCAAATTCTCATTCAAGGAAGATCCCTTATTTTTGGAAGTATACAGTAGGCGGAAGACGGTTGTCTCTCTGCGGGCTTCCGTATGCGCCCGCGCAGTGAAGAAAGTATGAATAGTTTGTTTTGTGAGCTGAGGCCGCCCGCATAGCTCAGTAAGGCAAGGCTGTAAAACTCAATGGAGGCAAAATTGCGTCATAAAGTCAGACATTTTTGACTGCTTCCAAGCTAGTCTAGTAGCTAAGTTGGCTCGTTCCCGTCTGCTAGGATTATCTGTATCTATCCTTTCTAAATAATGGCGCGTTTAGACTTCATCAAACGACTTTATGTAACGACCCAGACATCCGAGGAGAAAATAGTCCTCTTTCTACAGTAAGCACCCGATAAACCGAACCTTCGACTCTACAGTAGGTGTACCACTGGCAGCGGTATCCCTTTGCATTGCAGCCAAAGGCTGGATGCCGATATGTTCAGCAACAATTATAGCAGCAATAATTATTCCAGTACGACTACAATCACTGCCTCGTCTTCTTCCCCGACATTTCTTTACCTGCTGAACAACAATACCGTACAACCGCCCTTTAATGCAACCGCGTCGATTAAAAATAACACAGCAGAGTCGTGGGTAGCTTACGCGGAGCTTCGTGCGAAGTTTCATGCGGTCGGAGTGCCTTGCCTGACCCTGCTTTGTCTCGCCGCCACCTGCCTAAACTGTTACGTTCTCCTTGCGGCCCTGCGTTGGCGGCCCGGCCGCGGCCCTCTGCGGCCCACCTTGGCCTTCTCCATGAGCTTATGCGTAGCGGACGCGTGGGTGACCCTGTTAATGGCGGCCAGCTTCATCCTACAGAGCTACATTCCGTTCGTCGTGCGCCACCAAATTTTCCAGCACCCGCAGTGCTTCGGATTGGTGGTGGAAGCGCTGCGAATGGGCGCCATGCTCACCTCCGTCTACCACCTGCTCCTGCTAGCTCTGAACAATTACGCGGGCATCATTCGACCCCTGCATTACGTGGTGACGGTGACACCTGAGAGGTGCGCGACGATGATCGTCGGCATGTGGTTGGTGCCGCCGGGCGCCCTCTTTCTCTTCTTCGCTGCCGTGCCCGGGCAGGCGTTCCGGTCCGCAGCCTGCGCGCAGGTGGCCTTTTTCGGCACCTTCGCCTTTCGCGCCACCGTCGTCACATTCTTCGCCCTGCCGTTGCTGGTGATGTCGGTGGTCTACGCGCACATCATCCTGGTGATCGTGCAACGCAAAACCTCGCGTGCGTGGGCGCGCTTTTCAAGCGGCAGCGCTGACTCTAGAAGCTCATCGAGCGGCTGCAGCAGCAGCAGGCATTTCGTCGTCGCCAGTCAGAGCATTTCTTGCGCCAGTGCCAGTTCCAACGATACAGCTACCGTCAGGCGCGTTCAACGAATTACAACCGGCGGAGGAGGAGCAAGGGGAGGCAGCAGAGCAGCAATGGGAGGAAAGGGAGCGCGCAACCTGCGGCACACCAAGGCCAGTCTGACCACCTCGCTAATTCTCGGCACATTCCTTTTGGGTTGGATGCCGAGCGTTCTCCAGTTTGTTCTGGTCTGTCGCAGCGGGTGTCCGTTAAAGCTGCAGGAGATCATGCAGGAAAATCCCGCCCAGCTTCTGGTCGCTAGCCAGATTGGCAATCTGCTCATCATTCTTAAAGGGGTTGTGCGGCAGTGAGAGATTATTTCGTTATCATTCGGCGAGGATAGATTTTTATAGGTAACTTTTTCACGCTGATTTTAAAAATTTCTGTTGATTAGGTTCAGCAGGAAAGCAGCCTCACAATATTGTACATACGTTACGTAACGTACAAAAAATACATAATAAAAAATTATGAATCAAGAATCGATCCTCGCCTTCCAACCTATGCAATCTTCCCCCCGCACAACCCCTTTACGGTGTTGGCGGATCCCATTGTGTACGCGGCGAGAGTGACAGACATTCAGCAGGCCATTCGTCGAATGAACAGGGCCGTTGCCTGCCTCCGTTGTTTCTGCTGCTTGTGCGGAACAGTTGAGCGAACTCCTCATCAAAGCATTGTAGCGGCTTCAATCACCGCTGCCCGCGGGGCTTCACGGGCGGGATTTAATCGACGAGATGAGCGGGATAACGCCGGACTACTGCTTCTGACTAGTAGCCGATGGTCAAGTGGCAGAAAGGGCGAGCGAGAGCAGCGAGGATATAGAAGCGGCTACTATTGCAAGCCTACTCCTACTCCTACTGCAACTACCTTTACTAGTCAGGACGGTGTCGGATCTTTCTTGCCTAGCCCGACGAACGGTGTAAGGCAGGTAGGCTAACCGTTCTACATATACATCATATAAACACATACTGTGTGTACGTACTGTACTGAACAACGCAGGACATGATGGAATAGTCCTTACTCCTAGCGCGGGTGTACTCTAAGACATGGGATCACAAGAGAAGCAGTTTGAAAATTGGGCAGCCAGTGCGTGAGTCGAACACGCAGCGCAGCACGGGATTACGCCCCTCTTAACGCACGACCCCATCTGACTGCACAGCTCAATTTCTTAGGGTTACGAAGGTGACCCGTAACCTTGCACAGCATAAAGAATTCTTGAGGCGGAAAGTTGTGATGTGATTCAAACAATATTGCACTTAGCCGCCAAAATGTGAAAATTCCACCCCTGACAGGTGGAACTTTGGGGTGGAAACAAAGACCCCAGGACGTAAACCTACCTTCCTGTCACTAGTGGGCTACACACGTGGTGAGTAAACTCACGGTGAGTTTGAACTTCGACTTTTATTTTTTGTGTAGAGCATTCTCACCACTGGTGTTCACCCGCTCTTTCTCAGAGCTGAGTAAGTACGGGTAAAATTACTTGGGTAAACAGATCACCGAGTAAAACCGAGTAACTTTACTCGGATGGAAGCCTTACTCGGTCTTTTCCCGCGTGCTCGGGAAATTACACATCATGTTCTGTTTTCCGGTTGGGTTTCACATCATGTTCTGGTGTTCCAAAATTTGACTTTCATCTGGTTTTAGCAATTAAAATCGTGTCCAGCTTGAGTTTCTTTTGGCTGGCACAATGACAAAAATAATTGCGGTTTCCGACAAGAAGAACCAATAATTAAATTGCAATGCTTTTTAACCCGTCCTCTATTTCGCAGGTCGCCGCGACCAAAATGCGACCCCAGACGGCAAAATTGACAAAGTGTCCAGAACGCCATCAATAGCATTTTTGGAAAAATTGTTTGCAAAAATGCGACCAAAATGCGATCGCATGCGACCACATGCGATACAAATGCTATACAAATGCGCTACTAATGCGATACAAATGCGATCGCATTTTTATCGCACTAGGTCGCATTTTGGTCGCTGCGACCTGCGAAATAGAGGAGGGGTTAAGTCAAAAGTACATATTGTCACGAATTTTGCCGAGTGCCGCTTTGCGATTTGGTGTACTCGGGGTAAATTTACTCGAGTAAATTGGGTGAGTAAGAAGAAAAGCGCAAAAAATCACTGAACAATTTTACTCGGACAAATTGCCGAGTACGAGTAAACTTCCTGGTCGAAGGAGTGAGTACGAGTAAAATCGAGTAAATCTATCGTGCCCCCGGGTGAGTACGAGTAAATTTACTCAGCTCAAAAAGTGCCGAGTACTCGAGTACAAGTACTCGAAATTTTTACTTGCACACCAGTGATTCTCACTTGCTCCCAAGCGCAAAATTTTTCTCACGTGTTCACACGACGGTGAGTTTCAAACTCACGGTGAATTCACTGGCCTTCCTATGCTTCATCGCATACGTACGGGGAATTCCCCGTGAGTTTACTCGCTCAGTGTAGCGCACTACTGTATCATGGCTGCTTTTGTTCCAGGGTTCGGCTGAGCGTGATCCATCATTCTCAGTCGTCTCCAATGCGTGCACTGACGCCGACGACACACTACCTGCTGCAATCCAGCGCATTCACGACTACTGACACGGACACTATCGCCAGTCAAATCAGAACAGCATGCCACAATTGGAACAAAGTAGCCCCACCATTCACAATAGCGGATCAACAATAGCCGGTGATGTGTGGAACTGGCAGCGGCATTTAGCTGTAGAATGGATACAACTATTTTGGGTGGAGGAATAGTTGCAGGACAACCAATTCAATAACGGTCAAGCCTCCCTCTTTCCAGCACTCAGGTGACTTGCTGCACACGACCGATAATTACTGCAAGTAGTATCATCGCCTATCGATAAGCCACGATTACGGAAGACACGATTTATGAAAAGAATGAAACTTTTATTTCATATTTCGCTAGCCATCGAACATAAAGTTTCATGGGAAGGTTGCAAGCAACAGTAGTGTGCATTCATGCAATAATGTTTACGGTAACGGACATACTGTGTACATAGCCATTGCCCATAGTAGCAAGCAACTGGAAAGTCGGTTGCGCTGCTGGAGGGTAAGTGGCCCCATTTTTTTTTTTTTTTTTGTGCAAACCACAATAACCAGCCAACATACAATACAGTATAATGCTCCTTCCATCCATAGTACCGCACTACCAAATACAAACAAATAGACAGACACACGCTTCAAAAGGCATCTATAATAGGGGGCAATAGCAATCGTCGTTCTCTTCGTGTTTGTATCGGAAGTGAAATTTGAAACTTTGGAAGCTCACGCTTCTGTTCTAGGAACAGTAGTTCACAAGAATTAAGAGATGCGAGGACAAGAGAAGTAGCCTGAAAAATTGAGCGGCCAGTGCGTGAGTCGAACACGCAGCGCAGCACGGGATTACACTACACCCCTTTTAGCGCGCGACCCCATCTGACTGCACAGCTCAATTTCTCAAACTTCTCCTCTTGTACCTCCTCACTGGGCTCGTACACGCTCTTTAGTTCACAGGTTTCACACTTTCAGAGAATTTCGTTTCCTTCCTTCCACCCACAACAAAGTTGGACGACGATTAGGCTACAACTACACCCCAAGCTGCCCGTTGCTTTTTTTTAAATCTGCTTATATCGTTGCGGCCTATAGACGTCGTCTCCCCATTTCTTGGCCGGAATGCCTTCTTTGCTCCGGTCCGCGTCCTCGTATCGCCGCAGAAACTCCCTTTCCGCCTGCGTCCGCATACTGAGCTTGGGCCGCTGTCCGCTGCGAGCTGCCAAATAGCGCTCCTTCTCCCGCTGCCGAAAGGCCGCGTCTTTCTCCGCCCGCGCTTTCTCTTCGTCACCTTAACACATACCCCGAGGAGGCGTCATTGTTGACAACACGACCGATTCGTTTTCCGTTTGTTGTCGGTTGTTGTCCGTTCGTCAACAAACCGACAACACCCATACATGGACGGACAACAAACGGAAAACAAATCTGTTTCTTGTTGTCAACAATGACGCCTCCTCGGGAAATCTAACATGTAATCAATCATTCGCTCATATTCGCTACTTTCGCCAAATTTCTGGATGGCCACGATCTGATCCCTCTTTGTTCAGTGCGTTTTTAGATCGGTGTCAGCGGGAACGTCGACGTCGCTCAGTCATCTGGGAGCGGAAAAAAGCGTGTGAAGGTCAAAAGAAAGATGACTTAAGAAACGTTTTCTCTAAGGATTGAGAGTAGCCTGTAGTGTACGCGGATGGGGGGTATTTTTGGAAATCGAGATAATATGCCTATCGGATTCCCCATCAAAAACTGCATATGTGGATGAATTTTGAAAAAAAAATTTGTTCAGGCATCATCGAGATATTGATGGGTAAAGGCTGGAAGGTCGCATTTTGCCGTTTTTCAACGTTTTTAGCCATAATTCAGCAACCAGAGTGTGTAGCGGGCTACAATTCGGCATACACATACATCCCATAGGGACCCATGTCTGGACCAAATTTGAGCCCAATCCGCCACTTGTGTGGCGAGATATAGCTTCAGAAAGCTCAAATTTACGTTTTTTGGACCTGTTGCAAATTCGGTTATATGAATACCATGGCGCGAATATATGCCCTGCACGGGGTAAAATTTTGACAGGAGATAGAGGAGGCTTAGACCTACAAACTTTAGTACTACAGCAAAAATTCTCTATGTTTACAATTGGGATTACGGAGCTCTTGAAAGTTGAAAAATGCAGCAAAAATGCTCCCGCCTTTTTTATTATCCAAGATAAAAGAGCAATACCACTGAAATTTTTTCCTGGTAAGTAACCTATCTTATGTAGAATTTGATGTAGATTTCAAAAATAAAGTCGGTTTCCCAAAAAAATTTAACCCTTACCCAAAAATTCTCAAAAATATACTATTTTTGCACAATTATATGCTAGGGGTTAAATTTTTTGGGGAAAACGATTTTATTTTTGAAATCTACATCAAATTCTACATAAGATAGGTTACTTACCAGGAAAAAAATTCAGTGGTATTGCTCTTTTATCTCGGATAATAAAAAAGGCGGGAACATTTTTGCTGAATTTTTCAACTTTCAAGGGCTCTGTAGTCCCAATTGTAAACATAGAGAATTTTTGCTGTAGTACTAAAGTTTGTAGGTCTAAGCCTCCTCTATCTCCTGTCAAAATTTTACCCCGTGCAGGGCATATATTCGCGCCGTGGTATTCATATAACCGAATTTGCAACAGGTCCAAAAAACGTAAATTTGAGCTTTCTGAAGCTATATCTCGCCACGCAAGTGGCGGATTGGGCTCAAATTTGGTCCAGACATGGGTCCCTATGGGATGTATGTGTATGCCGAATTGTAGCCCGCTACACACTCTGGTTGCTGAATTATGGCTAAAAACGTTGAAAAACGGCAAAATGCGACCTTCCAGCCTTTACCCATCAATATCTCGATGATGCCTGAACAAATTTTTTTTTCAAAATTCATCCACATATGCAGTTTTTGATGGGGAATCCGATAGGCATATTATCTCGATTTACAAAAAGTACCCCCCATCCACGTACTATGCAACCGGTACAGAAAACGTTTCTTAATGACGTCGACGACCCCGTCGGCACCGATCGAAAATTGCACCAAATAGGGTACTATGGGATAATCCCGGCCACGGGACAATCCGGCCACCTAATTTTCAGGGATGCATATCTCAGCAACCAATGGACCGATTGAGACCAACATTATTACCAGTCAATTCCTTGTCTCTCCTCTTTCAAATGGGCTATTTGGTTCGTCATTTGCCAAAACAGCAAGTTCAAAAGAGTTTTAGGTGGCCGGATTTGCCCCATGGCCGGGTTTACCCCACTGTACCCTATCTATCGCGGGGCCACCTCGCGACCACCGAAATATCTAAGCGCAAGTAGCGAATACTGTAATCACCATAACAGAAGCAAATTTCTCATGTGCATTACACGAGGCGGGTATAGAAATACGTGTACATACCTCCTGCTCCGCCTTTTTCTTCTCCCCAGTCGAATCGACGTCGCTTTTTTCTCCATCCTCCCTCCTCCTCCGCCTCTTCCTTCTTCACGGCTCGCGGCATTTGTGCATCAGTTGCCGCAGGTCGAGTAAAGGAAGCAGACGAAGTACTCGGCTGTGGAACTTCTTGCGAAGAAGACAGACCAGACTCACGCTTCTTCTTCTTCTCCTCCTTCCGTCGACGCTTCTCTTCCTTACTCCTCTTTTTCTTCTTCGCTTTTCTAGAGGTCAGGTCGCCTTCCCCACTCTTCTGCGCGCCTACAACATACAATACACAATGAAATAAACACGGTAAAGACACAGCAATGTGGGTGTAAAAGACACTTTTGCAGCGGTGATCTCAGGCACCCAAGCAGACAGGCTTTGCTACGTACCTTTGATTACAGTAAAGTTCTACACATTTCCCCTTTCGGAGTACGCAAGCAGATTAGGCTACCTGACCAGGGAATGAAGGCAAAATGAGAGTACATTAGCACAGGGAACATCACTGGTATGGCATTTGGCCCATTCGGAACCGATGCAGCTGTAGAATTGCATGGTACTGTGGGGTAAACCCGGCCTCCTTAGCTTCTTTGAACTTGCTGTTTCAGAAACTGATGAACCAAATAGCTCACTTGAAAAAAGCACAGAGTTCAAGGAATCGATTGTTTGTCTCAATCGGTACATTGGTTACTGAGACATGCAGTCATGAAACATAGGTGGCCAGATTTTCCCAAGGCCGGGTTTACCCCACAGTACCCTATATATGATCCGTTTCATAGCCATTCCATGCCAATTTACCAAATGACCGCCTTACCTTGCCCGTCGGAATCTGAGTCGTTCAGTGGTTGCGGCGCACATCCCTCCTCCCAGAGTTTCCGTGTATCTTCGTCAATGTCGTCGTGTAACTTCGGCACCCTGTATTCCTCCACATGATCAACACGAATAATTCTACCCAACAGCTAGAACAAATAAATACAACGGTTGGTTGCCATGCGAATTGGTTCGTGGCATAATATACAGTATACCTGGGCTAACAGTTCAACGGGTGTGCTTTTCCACCTTTATTCCGTTAAAGTTGTCAACTGAAAGAATGGTGCTTCGTTGATCTTCGTAGCAGAGAAAGCCGAAGCCTTTGGATTTGCCCGTTTTTCGATCTCGGATCAAATTGATATTCACAATTTCACCATATCTGAAACAGCAATGTACGGATCATATGAATGTACCGTATTTACCGGTGTACAACCCCAAAGCAAGTCCCCCTATTAGCATAACATAAATTTGTCAAATGCTGCAATTAATAAATACTGCTCTTAGCTTTCCGCTGCGTTGCTCCACCATGTACTACAAAAGCGGAATGCTAAATGCAGGATTTATATTACTGCACAAACTCTTCACCCTTTGGACCACTTATTAGTGCGCTTCACACGTGGCGAGTAAACTCGCGGTGAATTCACGGTGAGTTTGAACTTCGAACTTTGTCTTGCGTTTAGAGATTTCTCACTTGCTCCGACGTACGACAATTTTTCTCACGTGTTCACACGTGGTGAGTTTGAACCTTCCGGTGAATTCAGCGGCCTCCCTATGCTTCATCGCATACTAACGGAGAATTCCCCGGGAGTTTTCTTGGTACGTGTGTAGCGCCCTATTGATGCGTACTGGGAGAAAACAGCGATCAAATCGCCTTCAGTGAGTTCGTATGGAACGCCACCGAAAAATATCCAAGCAGAATCCGCGTATTTGTCGTGCCAGGTTTTTCCTTTTTCTCCTGCCACTCCTCGCGCCAACTCCAAAACGTTCAACTTCGTCAAATTACGAACGTTCCTGAACAAACAGACCAGACCGACAGTTACTACACAAACACGTACGGTATCGTGTACAATGTACCACATGATGGGATAAGAATCAATCAACTAAAAAAAGTGAAGGACCAGGATCTGACGGCAGACCAAAAACAGCATAAGATTTGGCATCTTACGTCAATGGATTCATGGATCCTAGGCTTCTTTACCGTCAAACACTGCAGAAATAATGAAATAAATGACAGAAGAACAAAGAGGGAGGCTAGGACTTCTCCTCCGGGTTTGGGGGTGGTAGTAGGGGGTTAGGAGTCCCTGCAAGAACAAGAAACATTTGGCAACATTTAATTTGCGCAGGCGCAGGCGCAGGCGCAGACGCAGGCGCAGGCGGCAGGGGGGTGAGGACTCCATGATACGAAAAGCAGCGGATTGTGGGGGGGGAGGGGAGGGATGTGATATTGGTGAGTGGGTGTGGGGGGGTGGGGGGGGGGGGGGGCTTAGGCTATGTTGGCCGCGCGGCTGAAGTTAGTCTGGGGGCGGGGATAGGCGGTTGCGTAGTTTGCATGTACTTTGCGATAGGAGTCCGAGCGTGGACGAAATCCGCATTTGGAAATCTGCTAAATAGGAGTACACGAAGCGTGGACAGAAATCCGCATTTGGAAATCTATTTTACCCATGAATGCGTGGGGAGCTGACGGCGCCTTGTATTTGCGTGCTCTATGCCAGACTGCTAGGGAAGTCTGGAGGTTTAGGCTGAGCCATGGCCCTCTGCCTTTACATCCAATACCTAAGCCTAAGCCTCAGCCTAAGCCTCAACCTAAGCCTATATAGATACAGATATTACAAGAGGTCTCACAGGTCCCGGGTCCCAAACCCGGACAGAAAAAAAGCGGCTGGTTTTGCTCCTCACCTCGAACCCAGAAAATCGGGAAAATCGAGGTGGGATCCAAAATGTAGGTTTCGTGCAATTTTGGCTTTCTGCTGAATACAGTTTGAATATTTTTTGAAATTTTCTCAGAAATAGAAGAAAGTTATCGAAATATTGAGCTAATGTTTCAAAATTTACAACCTGGAGATTTTGTACTTTCGTTCGAAATGAACGTTTTTATTATTATAGCTATTCTACTGCATGTGTTGGCGGACTGCATTACATACTGTTTCAAAAGCTGCGCCCTGTGACTGCGCACTATTCGTCGTTGCCTTGCGTTCCCACCTTTTTTTAGAGGTCTACACCCGCGCCTGCGCCTACGTCTGCGCCTGCGCCTGCGCCTGCGCAAATTAAACGTTGCCGACCGTAGTCCACAGAATATTGCAAATTCCAGAAAAGATTTTAAAAGAAAGAAATTTTGATGTGAAAAAGAGAAAAGAAGGAAAGTTTCTGTAATCGGCAACCGGGTCCTGGGGTGGGGGCGGGGGCGGCGCCCTCCTGGCGGGCTGGCGGGCATGGGGAATCATAACGGGCCTCCTGGCGGTGGGGCGGGGCCCGGGCCCGAACTCTCTGCGCGGCATGGGAAAATCCTATAAAACCACTCTTATTGCAAATTCCAGAAAAATAAAAAGCAAAAAATGGAAGTTCAAACAATGAAGGGGGGCTGGGGGGGCGACTCTAGTGCTGCGCTGGGGGATGATAGGTTGATTCAGATCAATTTTTTAAAGCTTATGCAGCCAACGGAAGTGTCAAAATCAGGCTAATCCTTGTACAACATGAAATAATTACTCCAAATGGAATTCTGAAAAGGAGGGCATGGGCAACAATTGGCAGTGAGAGAGGACTGTTCAATTATTGATCATTTGTAGACTGTGGAAAGTAGTTACCAGATGTGCACAAGGCTTGCCAGGTCTAAAAATTGGTTGCCAGATGTGCAACAGGGTTGCCACATCTGTGATAGGGTTGCCAGGTGTGCAAATTTTTGCCAAAAGTGCAAAATCATTGTCAGAGCAAAATCGCAGCCAAATATGCAACTGTTGCCAGTTGTGCAACAGGGTTGCCAGATCTGTAAAACGGTTGCCATAGATACAGTTGGGTAGGGTACAGTGGAGCAAATACCATATTTACTGGTGGATAGCCCCATGCAAAAATTGAGGTCCTATATGAGGCTATGCACCAGTAACTATGGTATTTGCTCCACTGTACCCTACCCAACTGTATTTATGGCAACCCTTTTACAGATCTGGCAACCCTGTTGCATAACTAGCAACAGTAGCAAATGTGGCAACGATTTTACTCTGACAATGATTTTGCACATGTGGCAACCCTATTGCAGATGTGGCAACCCTGTTACACATCTGGCAACCAATTTTTAGACCTGGCAAGCCTAGTGCACATCTGGTAACCACTTCCCACAGTCTGCAAATGCTCAAAAATTGAACAGTCCTCTCTCACTGCCAATTGGTGCCCATGCCCTCCTTTTCAGAATTCCATTTGGAGTAATTATTTCATGTTGTACAAGGATTAGCCTGATTTTGACACTTCCGTTGGCTGCATAAGCTTTGAATAAATTGTTTGAACCCATTGCATTCGCTTTTGAATGCTGAAATGTTGAGTATTATAGGAATTTCCCCATGCCCGCCATGCCCGCCTTTAGGAGGGGTGTCGGGTGCCCGGGCCCCTGCCCGTGCCCGCCTTTAGGAGGGCCCCCAAACAACCAACAACCAAACAACCAAAAGTGTGGACCTCTTGAAAATGGCTACGTCAAAGTGACACACACATGTATTATAAACTTTATGAGCTGGTTTGTGCAGTAATGTACCTCATCACATACCCATTAGCGCTACCATTCACCCTTCATCGCTTCATCTTTCACCTTCCATCCTCCACCTTCCTCCTCCTCCTCCATCCATCGATTGTTCAATCATCCTCCAGCCACCCTCCCTGCTGCATCCTTCATAATCCATCCCCATCCTCCTCCATCTCTCTCACCTTCATCGTCCTCCACCTTCCATCCATCTACCCTCATCCTCCATCCTCTCATCCATCTTTCACTTTGCATCCATGCAACCATCTTTCTCTTTCCATAGTCCATCCTCCTCCTCCTCCTCTTCCTCCACCCCATCGATTCTCGGCCTCCATTCATCCATCATTGGTCTCTATTCAATCCTCCACCCATCATTTTTTCACAGCTCATGGTTGACCACAATTTTGTAACTCCTTTTTGGTGTGTTTGTTTGCGTCCGCTCCCCCCCCCCCCCTTTTCTCTCCTTGCCCCTCCTCCACAAATGCTTGCTTGCAAGAAGAAGATTGGTAGGTGTTGATGGAGGATGATGGATAAGGATGGAGGGGAAAGGTACATAAAAGAATGAGGGATGGAGGATGAAGGATGGAGAATGGAGGGTAGATGGATGAAAGGTGGAGTATAATGGATGGATGGAGGATGGTAGGGAAGATGGAAGGTGAAGGATAAAGTAGGTGGAGGATTGTACTAGCAATGAGCGCAGGGTACAATTCAAAGAAAGAAACCATGTGCGTCACTTTTATGGAGCTAATTTCAAGAGGTCCACACTTTTGGTTGTTTGGTTGTCGTATGTATGTTGGTTGTTTGGTTGTCTTTTACAAATGACCGGAAAAAAGGCGAACGAAAACGAACTTACAAGAAGTGGAAGAAGGAAGGAGAGGAGAGGAGACTTTTCTGATTTTCTCACTGTATTTCAGGCTTTCGATCATTGTAATATTTGTGCAGCAGAATGGCGTGATGGAAGGAACGTAAATGTTTCGCTTCTCTTCAACCAGTGACCTGGGTTATGTTCGCGAAGTTAACTACATGGTGGCTTTGTTTGCTTCTTTCAATTCTTCAATCAAGCCGATTGTTTTCGTCTCAAGCGAGAGATGTCGCTGAATATTCAGAATGTAAGTACACTACACTACACGTTGGCGTGGCGTCTATGGCACTTTTGCTTCCTAATTCGCTCGAAAATTTTTCCGCTCTGTTTTGTACGGCAGGGCAGTAGGGAGAATTTTTTTTTATTTTCTTGTGAGCCTAATAGGAAGTAAACGTGATACAACAACATGACAATGCCGCGTTCATATAACGGACGTACTTTCGACGTGAACTCCCAGCGAAAAATACCGAAAAACTGGTGAGATCACAAATTTTGGCTCTGCGAACACGCAGCGCTTTTTTGGTTGCAATACTTGTTTATTTTTATGCACTTTTTATTTGCTTTTTTAGCCAAGTTGCTAAAAAGTTGATAAAGTGCTAATAAAAAATAAACGAGTTTTGCAAGAAGAAAAAGCGCTACTACTTGTGCGCAGCGCTAAATGCGACCAAAGCCATGCCCTTTGATGAATATGTTGGGAATCTATGTTGGACATACGTCGGAGGTACTCCCGTCGTTGTCTGAACGCGGCATCAATTTTAAAAAATCTGAAATTGTGAAAGGGGGACACACGTACGGACGCACAATTCCACTACCCACAGGCTGTGTGCTAAAATGTTTGTACAGTTTTACGGAAATACTCTTGGACTATTCGCTACTTGCGCTAAGCTCTTACTTGAGTTGTCGCAAGGTGACCCCGCTGTAGTTAGTGTAAGTTTAGATCGGTGCTGACGTAATCGCTAACCCCGTTTTTGTCTTTTCTTCTTTTCACTCGCTCCTTTTCCACTCCCAGATGACTGAACAGCGAGGACGCCGATCTAAACTTACACACTAAATACCGCGGGGCCACCTCGCGACCACCGAGTAATCATAGCGCAATCGGTGAATAGTTTAAACTTCTAACTATGTGGTTCGTCCCTATTGTGACACTCCTACAGTAACGTATGTAGGGTATTTATCACTGATTTATTATTCGCCTACGATTACTTAGTCTGCTCACCCCTCGCTCACGAAATTACCATGGTTTCCCTAACCCAAACTGTCGATGTTAGGATTAAACTGTGCTGTTTTGTCAGTTTTTACGTTTTGCCTTCGCAGCGGTCAGCTGTGCGTTTTCCTTGGATAAACCTGTCTCTCTCTCTCTCTGGCTACGGACCTCTTTCTCTCAGCTTTTATTTACTACCGCCGTTAGGTTTGTCTTTACTCACCGTCCATCAAAACTCCATCGAGGAAACCACTACCTCTACCGTGCATCTTTTGTACGACGCCTCTTCCTTCTAGGGGGTCTCCTACCCAGCCCAGCGCTGGCTGGTGACACTATATTGTGTTTTGCTCTATTCACCGCTTGAGTTATTATTCTAAGTGATTGCGAAGTGGTTCCGGTTCATAGCCAGTGGAAACATCAAAGTCACGAGTTCACCCAAAATGCTCCCACAATACAGTAACGAAATAATTCGTCGTCGCTGGATGAACTCGTGACTTTGATGTTTTCGTTGGTTATGACCCGAGACCACCTCGCGACCACCTCCAGGATAATAACCTTTTCGGGCACGTGGGTTCATCGACATGTGAGGTTTTTCAACCCCCACAAAATACAACATGGAACGTGTCTTTTTTCTTTCTTGAGTGCTGTTGGGGTTGTCTTCCCTTTCTCTCTCTCAAATCCAATGCAAGCGCCTTTCCCATAGATGGTCGCTTTGTGTGGCCATGTATTTACAGCCTCATGATAGGTAGGCTCCTGTACTTGCTATAGGTATGTAATGTACACTGCGATACGTATGTATCTACAAGCCTCAGCAAACCCTTCCAACGCTGCACAACAACTCCAACATAGTGCACTATGGACGGTATGCCTGGTATGTGCACGTACAGAGCGAAAAAGAGAACTATTTGACGACTCAGCTTTACAATAGCACGCGACGATCCTTGTCAACAACGCGCTTTGTTATCTGGAACGAGCTGCATGACCGACCGTCATGCGTACAATTTATTGTGTAGCGTAGCCATGTACATGTACTGTACGTACATGCACACTACATACGACTGACTTGATAGGCGAATTTCAGGGCGTGGTACATAGGTAAAAGGCGGGCTACGGTAGGTGAAGTAGTTGATCTTCTCATTGTCATCGGCTTTGTCAGCTAGTCCGTGTATACAAGCGGAAGCGGGCGTAAATTTCTCATCAGTTTGTTGTTCGCCGTTGCATGTATCTATCAATCATTCATCCTACTTTATGGGGACAAAAGTTAGAAGTAAGATGGGGCGCGGTAGCGCTGAATCAAAGTTTATGAGTTGATCCCCATCTATTTCATCAGTCCTATCAGAATCCCTGTCTGTCTAATCGTTGTCCATGTTTGGACGAGGAAAAAGAAGAAGACGAGCTGAAAAAGGAGGTGAAGACGACGAGGAGCGTTCATCTTCTTCCTCTTCGGCGTCAAGATATGACAATAATAATAACCAGCAGGTGCACTACCAGCGCGCCTATGATTTCTATGGTGGGGGCGGCGGAAGCAAAGAGTACTATGATGCTGATAATTATGAGTCTGCGTCCAGTACTGGGGGCGGAGCAGGGCAGGTGTCAGTAGAACGTGATCAATACTGGGAGAAGAAGGAAAGGCGGCATCATCGTCTTTCCTCATCCAAGGATGTCCACAATGAGGACAAGTTAGTAGCGTCGTCACAATTACGACAAAGACATCATCACCAGCAGTTTCTGCATCGCGACTACAATGACCAACGCCAGGCAGATGAAGATGAACAGCCCTTCACTGCTGGCTCATCTGAAAGTCGTGAGCAGACCAACTATGACAACAGTGCGTACCGATCAGCATGGAGGTCCAACTTGAGCAACAGTCCTTCCTCTAGCAGTGCAGGTGGATTGTATATGCCGAGACCATTGTTTCGGCCTACCCCTGTAGCTGATTATCCACAAGAGCCTGCAGCACGTCAATCTCACCTCTGGAGCAGTGCTGGTGGCGGTCCATTACAACTTGGCATGAGAAGAGATGTATTGTCATTGTACAGCAGCTTGCTGAAGGAACTAGAGACTGGAATCCAGCAGAAACAGCTGGAGAAAAGGGTTCAACACAATGGTGCTGCTCCTGCTGTTGCTGAGAAGAAAAATGGTGGTATGTTGGGGAAATCCCATCTTCAGTCACCAAGTTCTGAGTTTAATCATCAAACGGTGGATGAGTCAGCAGCATATGAGTCAAACGTGAACTATGAGTACATTGCCTCAGCTGCAGCACAAGTGATCAGTCCTTTGGATGTGAGTGCTAAAGATGTGAAGGTCTTGGCAAGTACCGGACTGATTGGTGAAGATTATGTGCACCCAGAAGATCCACCACAAACACACACTTCCATCACTGTGCGATACTGGGGGTTTGGACAAGTGAGCTAAAGATTATTCATTCCTGTCTGTACATACAAAATGTAGCCTACATACATACCAGGTAGACCATCATTCGTCACTGACTTGGAACAGGTTACAGAGCTTCATTCTATGTGCTGGGGTGGGTGGGAAGTGCTGCATATGACTCGCGCATGCGAATGTTGGCAGATATCTTCTACAATTGCACTGACCATCTCCTCGCTTAATTCTTTTTTTTTCAAATTTGGTACACAGGTAGGTCCAAGGGGGAAACCAAATCGTGCAAAATTTCAGCTTCCTGGGACCCCCCATTCTGGAGATATGCAGCCTCAAAGTTGGAATTTTGGCCCGGCCGGGGGCCATACGTGCTATCTTTGAGGGCTTGTAGCTCCATCAATATTCACAAAGTGATATAGACATGCCTATATCATTTTGAAGCTAATTCCATGTAGAATCAAATGAAAGCATCAAAACAGGTGTTCATGAGGCCAAAAATTTGAGTAAATCATAAATAAAAACTTTAAAACAAATTTACTCAAAAAACGGACCTTCGATTTTTTTTAAACTTTGAGAGGACCAAAAGCATACTGCTAACTTGTTGCATGCCAAAATTTGGGATGGGGTTCGCACTATTTCAGGAGTTATGGCCAGTTTTGTGTGATTTTTCACTCGTAAATTACAAACTAAGTCAAACATTTCCGAGCAGACTTTGGCACACATGTTCAGAGCAGCAGTGTAGCACTACTCCACATTTAGCATCTCAGAAGTAGCACACATATAGGCTCTCTTTCACCAGCATGGCCAGAACAATCATTCAGCATTGCTTGCTAGTGTTTCAACACCTCAAAAGTTGTGACTTTTTCGTCAGAATTCGGAAAAATAACTAAGTCCGACGAATTGCAGGCACATTTCAGCTCATTGGTTTTTGGTGGTATCACAGTAAAGCTCCTCATTTTCCACTTCAAAACTAACATATGCATGGTCTCCTGTTTACCTGGCTACTCAGCAATGCATATTCCCCATTGCAATCTGTTCTTTGTGCCCTACAAACATTGAGTTTTTTCTCTCGGAAATTTTGTGTTACTGTACAATAAATTCTTCAAAGGACATGGTGGTGCTGTAAACTCAACACTAGTTGCTTCTCAGCATGTATACACAGCTTTCTTATTCAACTGGGCATCTCTTGGGCATTCACCCTTGCCTTCTAATCATTTAGTTCACAAGAGATTCTACATATACAGTGCATGTATGCATAAATTATGTGATATGAAGGGGTTCAATAGATTAGACAGCAAGGATAAACGCCCAATAGATGCCCAGTTGAATAAGAAAGCTGTGTATACATGCTGAGAAGCAACTAGTGTTGAGTTTACAGCACCACCATTTCCCTTGAAGAATTTATTGTACAGTAACACAAAATTTCCAAGAGAAAAAACTCAATGTTTGTAGGGCACAAAGAACAGATTGCAATGGGGAATATGCATTGCTGAGTAGCCAGGTAAACAGGAGGCCATGCATATGTTAGTTTTGAAGTGGAAAATGAGGAGCTTTACTGTGATACCACCAAAAACCAATGAGCTGAAATGTGCCTGCAATTCGTCGGACTTAGTTATTTTTCCGAATTCTGACGAAAAAGTTACAACTTTTGAGGTGTTGAAACACTAGCAAGCAATGCTGAATGATTGTTCTGGCCATGCTGGTGAAAGAGAGCCTATATGTGTGCTACTTCTGAGATGCTAAATGTGGAGTAGTGCTACACTGCTGCTCTGAACATGTGTGCCAAAGTCTGCTCGGAAATGTTTGACTTAGTTTGTAATTTACGAGTGAAAAATCACACAAAACTGGCCATAACTCCTGAAATAGTGCGAACCCCATCCCAAATTTTGGCATGCAACAAGTTAGCAGTATGCTTTTGGTCCTCTCAAAGTTTAAAAAAAATCGAAGGTCCGTTTTTTGAGTAAATTTGTTTTAAAGTTTTTATTTATGATTTACTCAAATTTTTGCCCTCATGACCACCTGTTTTGATGCTTTCGTTTGATTCTACATGGAATTAGCTTCAAAATGATATGGGCATGTCTATATCACTTTGTGAATATTGATGGAGCTACAAGCCCTCAAAGATAGCACATATGGCCCCCGGCCGGGCCAAAATTCCAACTTTGAGGCTGCATATCTCCAGAATGGGGGGTCCCAGGAAGCTGAAATTTTGCACGATTTGGTTTCCCCCTTGGACCTACCTGTGTACCAAATTTGAAAAAAATCGGAGATGGTGCGTGTTTTGGCCTGGTTGAAATGCCATGGAAGGCCTCAAGTAGATAATAATAACGACACAAACAATTCCTACAATTCCTTGTCTCAAAGTTTAGGATAATCCAGCTGTCCCAGTCACAAACAAGCTTATCCCGAAATATTCCCGTTTACAGTACTAGCAGTGTAGTGGGTTTGCGTGTGTGGATGTGATTAGCTAATTAATTGTGCTATTAAACGGATTATTATTAGCGGCGAATATTCTGCTGTCTGAGCGGAGCGGGGATGTGAAAATCGCGGATTTCGGAGTGGCGGCGCAGCTGTCGCGCACTCTGGCGCACCGATACGCGGACACCTTCGTGGGCACTCCCTACTGGATGAGTCCGGAAGTCATCGAACAGTCCTCCTACGACGGAAAGGTGCACACTGCAGTCGTCTCCTGCGGCTGTTAACACATACCGCGATCTGGCGTCATTTTTGGCAACAAATTGTTGACGAATAATATATGGGTGTGTGTTGTCGGTTTGTCGTTGGTTTGTTGACGAATGGACAACAAACGACAACACCCATATAAACGGACAACAAACCGACTGAACGACTTGTTGCCAACAATGACGCCAGGTCGCGGTATGTGTTAAAGAGCTGTTGCTGTGCTGCTGCTGCTAGCGCTAAACCTGGTGATTTCCAGCTTTTCAGCGGCGGGTTACCATATGTATTTTTCACAAAATTGAACTGAAAAGGTGGAAATCGTGCCGTATGCTAGCTTTCATATGTTTTAGCTTTTTCTACTCCATGACCTACTACTGTCCGGTCTGTGTATGTATCAATGTAATGTACTCGTGTCATGTACGTATGTACCTATGTCATGTATATACAAGTGATCCTTCGCTTGCGATTATTGCTTGCATTGCCATGTATTGGCACAGGAATACATAGAATATCCAGTGTGTGCTTCCTTCCTCTTTGAAGCTGAACTGTTTTTTTTGTGGTTTGTTGGATTGTTGAAGCGATATTGAGAGTTGTTGTTGTGCTGTACAGCTTGCTGACATAAACTATGTACCTAGCAGTTCATTCCTGGTCGCAAACACTGCGTTCCCACCCATACCGACCATACCGTGCAACGTCCTATGTGTCGTGCAGTCAGTCTATTGTACTAGTGTGATGAGCGTATGCATTTGCTTGCGTTGCAGCTGCCAACGTGCTGTTATCAGAAGGCTGCGGTGAGGTGAAACTGGCGGATTTTGGCGTAGCGGGTCAGCTGACGGACACGATACGCAAGCGCATCACCTTCGTCGGCACTCCCTTCTGGATGGCCCCGGAGGTCATCAAACAGTCTTCCTACGACTCAAAAGTTAGTACTGCAGCTTGCTGCTAGCTGCTATTCGCTACTTGCGCTAAAGATTTCTGGGTGGTCGCGAGGTGGCCTCAGTCACGGTATTTATTTTGATTTAGTTTAGATCGGTGCTGGCGTGGTCATCCACGTCGTTTGGTCTTTTCTCGCTCCAGATGAGTGAGAACATGAATGCCATGGTTCGATTCCCTGGCACATTCCTTCTCGACTATATGTCAATGTCAATCTAGTCGACCCTGGTTGATTGAGAGGTGACAATTAGGCGCCCTCTCCTGGGATATCCGGCTAGCTGTCATGTCATGATCAAAAGGGGAAATGGTGTGACTGAGGTCATCCGGGTGTGTAGTCTGTAACTGTTCACTTTATAACCTACCGCGGGGCCACCTCGCGACCACCCAAAAGTCTTAGCGCAACTGGTCAATACGCATTTGTTGCCGTACCTGTGCTGGTGTATGAACGTTACGCTGTCGGGCGTTGTTGCAGCATTGCGTTCTGCTTGCAAGCCAGCTAGCTACTACGTATGCACGTCTTGTGATCCACATTAGTACATATATAGGGTACTATGGGGTAAACCAGGCCATGGAAAATTCCGGCCATCTAAGTTTCAGCGCAGCATTATCTCAGCAACCAACGGACCGATTGCGACAAGTATTCTACCAACCGATTCCTTGAGCTCTCCTCTTTCAAATGAGCTACCATGTTCATCATTTGCTGAAGCGGCAAGTAAAAAAAGCTTAGTTGATTCTCTGAATGGGAGCTGGCCGTTGGTATTCATGATAGTACAGTACGTGCAAGATGTTGAGCACTATTTTCAGGATCGAAGCCAGATGCTTTTGCAGTACGACGAGCAACTGATAAATTGCAATAAATTTTTCATCAGTTGCTCGTCGTACTGCAAAAGCATCTGGCTTCGATCCTGAAAATAGTGCTCAACATCTTGCACGTACTGTACTATCAAAAAAAGCTTAGGTGTTCCAGTTTACCCCATATCCGGGTTTACCCCACAGTACCCGGCTATGTTTCTTCGTGTGGTGTTTGCAGGCGGATATTTGGAGTCTGGGCATCACTGCGATTGAGCTGGCGAAGGGCGAGCCGCCGCATTCCGATCTGCATCCGATGCGCGTTCTCTTCTGGATTCCCAAGCACCCGCCGCCGCAGCTCACCGGAAACTACTCCAAGGCATTCAAGGATTTTGTCGAAGCCTGTCTCAACAAGGATCCAGAAAACGTACGATAGTGGAGAGGGATGCGTATGAAACCAACCCGGTCGTATAATAGAACCCGCCACACCTGTAGAGTTGGGTGTTAACGCATAACCGCGACCTGGCGTCATTGTTACAACAAGTCGCTCAGCTGTTGTCGGTTTGTTGACGAATATGGGTGTTGTCCGTTCGACAACAAACCGACAACACCCATATATTATTCGTCAACAATTTGTTGTCAACAATGACGCCAGGTCGCGGTATGTGTTAATGTAGGTATGTGCATTATGTACAATTGTAGTACTCTCATGTTGATAACCTCCATAGAAGTCTATCTATGTAGCGTTCTAACTAGTAGAGTCGTAGTAAGAACTGTTGTATCAAAAGTGCACACAATAATGGCTTGGTGCGTAAGTATGCTCTGTATGTGTTGTGTTGTAGCGTCCACCGGCGAAGGAGCTGCTGCGTCATCCGTTTGTGCGTCGAGCGCGGAAGAATGTGATACTGGTGGAGTTGATCGAGCGGGCGAAGGAGTGGCGACAGAATCAGGCTCGCGATTCCGACAGAGACTCCGACGACGACTCAGACGACGACGGGTATGTGTCTGGTGTCGACAGTGGGGCGCCACAGACGTGCTTCGAGTTTGCTCGAGCGAATTCGGACAGAGTTTGGAATGGCTCCGTTTTAACCCCCTTCGTAATCCCAGGCGTCCGCCTGTCCGTAGCCCCGGCAAATCACGTCCGTAGACGGGGTTTGTTTTTTCCACCGTCTACGGACGGGGTTTGCCGGGTGGCTACGGACAGGCGGACGCCTGGGATTACGAAGGGGGTTAAACCGAAACGAACTACTTACACGTCTTCGAACTACAAACTCGGTTGTTCACACGCACGTTTCGGAAAACGGAGCAAGTTCGAAGCGAACTCGGAGATTTTACATGTTGAAGAATAGTCAGGGCTCGGAGTTTACGTCTGTGGCGCCCCAGTTCTGCACTCCGTCGTCAACTTCTCTTCCCTGTCCGTCCACGCCACCGATAAAAAATTCACTAAAAACAGTGTAAAACAGGGGTCATCTGCGCGACCGCCCATTTTAATTCTCATCTCAGCGCAACTGATGCCTCTATGACAAACAGGCGCGGTAGGTGTTTAGGATTCTTTCATTTCCAACATTTTGCGCGAAATTTGCCCGAAAAGGTCCATGGCTGTCTGTGCTGTTATTGCAGTTGCGTGCGTTCTTGCCGGCGTGCGTCGCCGCTTATCTGAACGCGACGTGCAGTAACACAACAGTAGGGTACTGGTGGGGTAAACCCGGACACCTTGTATATCTCAGCAACCATAGGACCGATTGAGACAAGTAGTCTTTCTACCAATCGATTCCTTGAACTCTCCTCTTTCAAATGAGCTACCATGTTCATCATTTGCTGTAGCGGCAAGTTTAGAATAGCTTAGGTGTCCGGGATTACCCTGTGTCCCGGTTTACCCTACAGTACCCTATACGTTGCTTGTGTTGTGTTTGCAGTGATAAAGAGCCGTGGGAGTATCCCACGGTGCGCAATAAGCAGCAGCAGGATGACACGGTGCGTCGTCGCAAGTTTCCGCCCAGTCCCTCCTCCACTCTGCAGGATCTGGCGCAACAGGAGGGCAGTCGCCTGTTGTCGGATGCAAAACAAGAGCCTGGGAATGTTTTAAAGGACGACCACCAGCTACTGCCCCCGTTGCCGCTACCTCCGTCGCAACGAAGAGGGGATGTGGTGAATGGCAGTGATGCGACGACGACGACGGAAGCAAAGAGCAGCTCCGCACTGCAGCAGCAGCAGCAGCAACGCCGGCGACCGAGTCCGGACATTGAAAAGGTGGGCTTTGTGTGCCTGAGCGGGATCGGGTGTGTGGTTTAGTGGTTAGGGCGCTCGGGCGGAAGGCGGAAGGTCCCGGGTTCGATTCTCCCTGCGCTGCCTGGCACGCCTGATCAGGCCCTGAAACTTGAGTTATCCTTTCTTATTTGCTTGTACGATTTATTGACATGGGGTTGTACCCTCAAAACCTGAGGAATTCGTACATCCTACTTCGGTGAAGACACATTGAAAATAACCGGGCGCTGTCAATGCGCCGCGTGCAAAGTAGGGCGCGCGCGTGTAGACAGTTGCGAAATGCTTCGCGCGCGCGCCGCACTTGGCGCATAGACAGCGCCCGGTTATTTTCAATGTGTCTTCAGACCGAAGTAGGATGTACGAATTTCCTCAGGTTTTCATGCTACTCTACGGTATGTTGTACTGTGCACGTGCAGTAGTGCATACTGTATGTACGCGTGGGTGCTGTATTGCTGCAGGAGGATAATACGGCCTCATCGTCGGTGTCCGAAGCCGCCGTAAGCAGTCGGCCGAACAACGAGCATGCGGCGGAGGGCAGGAGCAAGACTGCAGCCTGGCTGGAGAGCGCCGGCCAGCCCATGCGGATTCCCGTCGGAGCTGCCTCAGAAACCAGCGGCGAACTGGTATGTCTACTGCTACCAAGAATATATAACGCTGCTCCTCTCTTCACCATTCATAAATTTCAACCTAGACGTGCATGTACGTACAGTACGTAAGTACATACTACGGTACATACCTATAGCCAGTTTGCATTGCTTACTTAGTCTAGGACGCTGTTGCCATGCGTACGCACTTTGCTTTACCCTGTTATTGTTGTGGTTCTATCTAGCTGGACGGTGTGTCGGGCCTGCCTCAGCCTATCACTCCAAGTGTGTTCAACGGGCAGCAACAGCAACAACAGCAGCAGTCTGTGTCAAATGATGATACTGCGACATCGCAGCAGCAGCAAGGCAGATTAAGAGGGGCGGCAGCGGCGGCGCCTACGTCCGGCTCCCTTGAGGCCACTTTACTGCCGACTTTACAACAGGTGAAGCTGCTAATCTCTTTCCCAATTGCTGTGTTATGAGAGCAGCCTGAGGTGAACTCGTGACTTTGATGTTTCGACTGAAAGAGTTTTGGGGCCGATCGAACAGGAATTTGGCGACCTTGCGGCCACGCTCCCTATTTTAATACTAATGGATATAGGCAGGCATGGTGGTATGCTCACAGACAGGGGAGCGCACTCGGGAAATAAAATTTGCGTTGGCTGCTCCCGGCAAAATGAGCGTTAAGCGCCTTACACGCTAGAAATGAGTCGCGGCGCGCCTGTTCAAAACTTGGGAATAACGATTTTTTGCAACAACACTACAACAAGGCACGCGCAGACGCCGTTTTCCTTCCTCGACGCGTGGGGGCCGAACCGCAACTCTTTACAGCGTGGGGCGCTTTACGGTGAAAGTATGTTTTGTTTGTACATTTATATTTTTTAGATTGGGCAGGCTGGTAAGCAGGATGCGGCTGAGGGTGTGCGCGGCGCCTTAATACTGGCGGAGGGCCAGTGCCCGGGCCTGTGCGACCAGTTGGTGACAGAGCTGCTGCGCACGCTCGCCTTTCCTTCCGTCAACGGCATCAGCTCCACACAGTTCCAGACTGCTCTGGATAAACTGACCAAGTGAGTCCCCACCCTATGTACCTGGTCAGAATTGCCCCGCACTACCCTGATATTATGATGTACGTACAATTGTTCGTCGAGCAAGAGTTGTCTGTCTCTTTGCCGGTAGTTTTGCGAAATGATGGGAAAGAATCAAGTTAAACGCCGTTTCAACCAGAGATGAACTACTATCTATCGCGGTAGTACGGGCAAAGGTTGAAAGACAACTCTCGCCGAACTGACTACCGTATTTACCGGTGCATAGGCCCCTATGCATAGCCCCTTATTGGCAACTTATGCAGAGCCCCAACGAAGTACGTACTATAGGACCATTCGATTCTTGGGTAACCCCGACCTTATGGGGCATTGCACCGGCAAATAGGTATTTTGCAAAATGATCTTGCTGCATCGCTAAGTAAAGTGGAATAATTGCTGCAAAATTTGTTGCAGTAGGAAATCACTTTGACAGTCTGACTGTGGCAACGATACCTGTGCTTACACCAGATGCTTAAAACGCGATGTCTGGAAGGATTCAGTATTGCTGTACAGTACCGCGGACAGGGGGGGTAATTTTCAGTTTTCTGCTGATGACGTGAGCTGATAGCCCAACTGATTTTACGTATTTTACAAAAAGACCGGGTCGAAAAGTCGCACCCAGTCCTGAGAGATAAGGCCTCAAAGTTGACCACAATTTGACCTTAATTTTTCACTTTTTCACCCTAAAATGGGGGTAAATAGCCCCACAGTGGGGCCTTAGGGCTATAAATTTGCACACACATAGACCCTATGGGGGTACATGTTCAGACAAATTTTGAGCCCTCTAGCCCTCTTGGTTCAGGAGTTAAAGCTGTTTTTGCTGAAAATCCGAAAATTACAATTTTTTCATAATTTTCAAAATTGTGAGAGAGTTAGTCTGTGTGCCCGCTGTTTTATTTCTGAATCTTGTAGAGCAGAAAATTTGCTACAAGATAGGCTACATTTGAAAAGAAAGTCACCTATGGGAAATTTTCACAGCAAGGCCTCAAAGAGTGGCAAGTAAGGGTTTTAAGAGTGTGCGTTTTCCCCATTTTTCAAGCTAACTCAACAATATCACGGATACTCTCTCTTCAAAAGTAGCCTATCTTATGTAAAATTTGATGAAGATTTAGAAAAAAGGATTTTTGCCCCCAAAAAAGTTAACCCCTAGCATATAATCTTACAAAAGATGTAATTGTTTTACAATTTTTGAACATTTTTGGGGTAGGGTTAAATTTTTTGGGGGCAAAAATATTTTTTTCTAAATCTTCATCAAATTTTACACAAGATAGGCTACTTTTGAGGAGAGAGTTTCCGTGATATTGTTGAGTTAGCTTGAAAAATGGGGAAAACGCACACTCTTAAAACCCCTACTCGCCACTCTTTGAGGCTTTGCTGTGAAAATTTCCCATTGGTGACTTTCTTTTCAAATGTAGCCTATCTTGTAGCAAATTTTCTGCTCTACAAGATTCAGAAATAAAACAGCGGGCACACGGACTAACTCTCTTAAAATTTTGAAAAATATGGAAAAATTCGAATTTTCGGATTTTCAGCAAAAACAGCTCTAACTCCTGAACCAAGAGGGCTAGAGGGCTCAAAATTTGTCTGAACATGTACCCCCATAGGGTCTATGTGTATGCAAATTTATAGCCCCAAAGCCCCACTGTGGGGCTATTTACCCCCATTTTAGGGTGAAAAAGTGAAAAATTAAGGTCAAATTGTGGTCAACTTTGAGGCCTTATATCTCAGGACTGGGTGCGAGTTTTCGACCCGGTCTTTTTGTAAAATACGTAAAATCAGTTGGGCTATCAGCTCACGTCATCAGCATAAAACTGAAAATTACCCCCCTGTCCACGCAATTCTCAATACTACCTGACATCGCATTTTAATCTTGATGTGACTTATCAAAATAGACGAAAGGGATCACTACATGCAGTACCTATCTACGATGTATATGTATATTTCTGTTTGATAGCGAGGTTTACTTGCGATTTTACAACACAGTGAATTGAATCAATGCCCAAATTCAACCGATAACTATTTAGGTACGTACATCCAATACTCCATAGGCTGTTAGTTGTCAGATGGGATGATGATACGTTCTTTACTCTATCTCTACACCGAACAGTGCCTCATTTTACACGTGTCGGCATATGTATGTACATTGAATAGTATGATATGCAAGTCATGCCTGGACATGAACTTTAATTGAGGTTTGGGTGTGATAGAATAATATTCCTTGTGTTATTCAGTACAATAATACATACGTATGTACAAACACAATGTGTATTGTATCGAGGTGTACGTGTACGTACATACGTACGTTATATCCTGTACGTGCCAAGTGCATTATGAATTTGTATGCTGCGCATGCTGCTGTAAGTACTTATATATGGGTACATAGCTCTTTATCTGCAGCAGTAAAAATAATGGCTTTACGTATGTACAGTGCCTATGTTATGTACAGAATCAGTTCTCGACATTAGCACGCACGCATAGCTGCACAGCCACCGTATTTATGTACCAGTGAACACACTGGATACTCCTCAGAATTTCCGTTCCGGATCTAGCAAGGAGGATTAGTCCGTGCCTATATTGAGCGTTACCCCCGAGTCTAAACCACGCGTGTTTTTTTTCAGGCGAACGCCCGACAGCAGGAAACGAAGCGGAAAGGAAAAAAGAAAAGAAGAGAAGATTTTTCCTTTTCTTTTCCGCTTCGTTTCCTGCTGTCGGGCGTTTCGTCTGAAAAAAACACGCGTGGTTTAGACTCGGGGGTAACGCTCAATATAGGCACGGACTAATCCTCCTTGCTAGATCCGGAACGGAAACTCTTGGTCAGGAGCCGCTCGTTTTGCTGGACTACAGTACATTTGTAGACCTCTACGTAATGCTGGAGGACCTAACACAGCGGTCCACGCACTGTAGAAATTCTACGGCACGCGTACATAGAATTGCGAAAGGAGAGGTCCACCCATTTAGCAACTGCTTACGCACGCGCCATATAGTTTGTAAATGTTGGTCCAACATTACGCAGAGGTCTACAAAGTACTGTGGTCCAGCAAAACGAAATCAAAGCTTGGTATCGCTTGCAAAGGATTGGTATCGCTTGGTGAACACTGGCAGTAGTATCGTATGCACCGGTGTGTGTCAATGTTTTTCATCGATGGCATCAGGAGCTGCTTTCGTGTCTTGCTCGTCGCTCTTTTCTTCTCCGGCTTTGGAAGCAAAAGGAGTTGTGGTACTGCTGTCCAAGTGCTCATCGCTCTTCTGCCGTCGTCTTGGAGAAAACGGTGATATGTTCCCTGAAGAAAAACTCAATTTTTTGTTAGCCTTTTCTGTTAACCCCCTCACTGTTTTTTAAACCCCGTAACGTTTTATCCGGGGGTTACCGTTAGAGATGTAACAGGGGCCCCAGCTCCGGTAAATCCTGGCATATTTTTGGCTCCGGCATAATGAAGGTGGATCCGGTACCGGATCCACGGTCTATCTTTTTCACTTTCTTTCTGACTGCCCCCTTGAAAAAATGAGGTTTTTCCATCAAAATTGATCAAAAATTATTGCGAAACTTTGAATGAGACTGTTTTGCAGCGCTCAACACCGAGCAAACGCCGAGCGCATTCCTTCCAGTGTGAATAAGCTGGATACTGTGAGGTAAGCCCGGCCATCTCAGGCAATCGCATTTGAATCAATTTCTCTCATATTTTCCCTTTGTATCGCACTATGGCAGCAATCAAACGATCAACATTGTTGCGCATTTTTCCTACAGTACGTAGTTTGCAACAGTATTTTCTGGGCTTGGATCCGGCCGGGGCAATTTTTCAGATCCGGCTGCGGCACTTTGAAAAATTTCGCCCTGTTACATCTCTAGTTACCGTACGTAAGTACTATGCGTACCACTTCCAGCCGGTAGAGAATGAGAGGGAAACTGGAAAAAGCTTCGCCTCGCCGCTTCCACCGCTGTTCTGTCCACAGATGTGGTTGTACCAATAATCGGCTTGGACTCCTCTTCCTCATCTTTTTCTTTTTCCTGCTTCTCACTTGTTGTGTGAAGCTTCTGAAACTGTTGCGCCACAAAGCTCTTTGCCGCTGGACCAAACTGGCTCAAACTACCGCGCCGAGCTGTGGGCGGGGTAGATCGGTGGTGCTGCCAGGTCATTTTTCTCGACGACGTCGCGGCACTAGCTTCGTGCTGCAGTGTCATTTTTCTTGCGACAGACGGTGCAGGTGACGAGGCGGCGGCGACAACGCTCTCTTTCCTGCGCTGCTCTTGCTGCTTCTCCACTTCCTGCACTTTCTCCGCAGTGGTGGCGCCGCCTGGCTGCGTTCGTCGCTGCATGATGAAGTTGCGTACGGTGCGCGGTAGGCGCTTGAAGGAGGTGCGATTGCGCTGGATTGACTCCGGATCGTTGATATCGATCACGTTGATACCTAAAGAATAGAAATGAGCTTTGGTTATTTATCAGTCGGGAGTTTTTCTGGTACCAACCAATCCAAATTCAATGCATTTGGGGCTGTCCAAACACGACGTCAGACATCCAACCTTTCCTTGTGACCTGTGAGTACCTCTCAGGGTGAAACTGAAAGCATTGCATGCCTGTGGGAGGGTAAATTGTGTGACTGAGGTCATCCATCCAGATCCAGGTGTGTAGTTCAATGGTTTTGGGCGCTCGCCCGGAACGCGAGAGGTTCAAGGTTCGATTCCTGGGCACATCTGGCAAATTTTCCTTCTCGATTCTGTGACCTTTCTTTATTACTTTACCGGTGGCGAAGGCCGTATGAGGAGAAGGCGCGCGCGACGGGGAAGCAGACGGCGACGGGGAGCGAGAGCTGGCGGGCGAGGACGTGGTCCCGGTGTCCGTTGGCGCCGGAGACCGCGACCTGTCCGGCGCCGTTCCCGACTCGGATTCGGCGCGAGAACGGTGTCCGGGCTTCGTCTCCGACGTGGCGCGCGAGCGCGGCCGCGAACCCGCCCCGGTCCCGCCTCCGGCAATAATATGATCCAGCAGCTGCGACCCCGTGCCCGTGCCCGCACCTCCAATATGATCCAGCAGCGGCTGGTCCTGGCTCGAGTCCGCCGCCGCCGCCGCTGCCAATTCTTCGTCCTCCTCTTGGATCTGATCCAGAACCGCCCCGACAGTCGCGTGCCAGTTCGCCGTCGACATATTGCTCTTTTGCCGATTGTACACATTGTTCATGTCGGGAGAGGAGGAGGCTAGCTGCGTCGTGCTTGTGCCTCCACCCATTCCGCCTACTACACTCATTTGCGGCAGGTACAGCAGTGTTTGCTCGGTTTCATCCACACTGTAAAAAAAGCAATATGTGGAAAGCGTGGCTTACAGCGCTGTCGCTTTTGAAGAAAATAAAACGGAGGTGGGGATGTGCATGACTTGTTACGTACTTCAAATCAAAAGTGGATCCGAGATGCATTTTATCCTTGAGTCCGATGCTGGCGATAGTGTGCGGCACATCTGCCACTTCATCATCCCAGTGCTTGTCCTTCTCCATTCGCGGAGCGTCATGGTGCAGAATGTCCACTATCATGTAACCGATCTGAATGCAGAACATTGCTTTACGTATACGTATCGATTACATTTTACGCATACATACAAAAGCTTTGGTTGGAGAGTTTCTTTTGGGCTGGCAGTGTTCCATCAGTAGCCTCATGTGCATCGGATGCATTATCGATTATTTAGATGGCTCTCCATCTATCTACTGCCATCAATCATACCTGCAAGTTTCTGTCCACGATGTAATTGACTTCGAAATCGTCGTCGTCTTCCCCCAAGGGATTCAACAGAGTCTCAGCCACCTTTAACCAGCCGATGTAGAACAGGAACTGCAGCAGGGGAAATACGGGGAAGTACGTGTTGAAGTGGGCAGCGTATGCGAGCAGAATGCGTCGATCCGAGGCCGTGGCCTGTTTGTCGACTGGCGGCGGCTCAAGCGGCTGCTGACCCAGCAGCATTGTCAGCTGGAAAGTGTAGACGGCGATGGTGACCACTTGCGTGTAGACCAGCGGAATGGGAATCCAGTCGTAGCTCAACAGCATCCCAACGCAACCACGATACTCCGTCATGGACTGCAATAAACAGACGTTAAACAGGCTTTCTCTTGGAAACTGGGGAGCTTCATAAAGTACGTCACGCAAAAATAGGGGGAGGGGGTTGGGACAAATGTGACGTTTGCGTGACGATGTGTCACTCTATGTACATACATAAGCTTACCCCCCAAATTAAGAGGCATCGCGATAGCACAAGACTGTACATCACTTGTGCGTTGCGGACAGTACACGCGTAATGTAACGTACCTTCAAGAGCTTATGCAGGATATAGTCGTTGGCGATGTAATTCCGCTGTTTCGCGTGATGAAGCAGAATGTTGCACCAGTGAATGGGAATCCAGTATTTGTGATGCGGGCAATTGATCTCTTCCAACTTTTCGCGTTCAGCCAAGGTCAAAAATCCTATGAATGCCGCCCGCAAAATCTTATCGTTGCCGTTACTGGTATGCATGCACTGGATTGGCTCATAGGCAAAGGCCAAGACTACATAAGGGAAGAGTCTTCCTTATGTAGTCTTGCTAAGGCGTAAGATATAGGCTTAAAATTGGCTCCTTAGGCTAGGCCTACTATACCTATGTAGCTCTGTTTGCCTACTAAAAGTCTTATGACTGACTACACTTGTGTGTACTGAACAAGAATTAACCTACCGGCCTCGACCATGTGATTCATGGTTGGAAATCGCTTCCGAACGGCGGCCGTAATATCTCTCAGCACCAGCAGCTGGGCACAATTCAGATAGCGAATGATGGAACGACGGATCATGCGCGCTTCTTCTGACGTTCCCCTCACGTGCACGGAGATGAGCATGGCGGGTCTGAAAGAAAATCACTATCAGTCCATTGCAATCCTCAGTTCAGAGTAGAGTACTACATAGGTACTAGTACTAGAAAATGCAAAATAATATTGTCTGACTGGTAGTCATACAAATGTGTGGTTAATTTGTTAGGGCGCTTACCTACCTACACAAACTATAGCGCGATTCACAGGTGCGCGCATTCCCTGGATGGACATGGAAATGCTCATGCCTCCGTAGAAAAGTATGGTAGACTAGTACACTTACTTACTTGTCGGGCCAAGCGATCGCCATAAACACGGCCCACCATCGGTTTACGACCTGCGACACATAGAACCCCAAGATGAAGGTGATAGGAATGAAGCTAGCAGAATGTTCGCACAAGATCACCAACTTTTCAAAATACCTGAAAACATAGTTATACTTCTTTTCTTGCATAATGAACACGAACGATGAGGTAAAGCTACAGCGCTGTCCAGTCCCAGTGTCAAGGTCTTTAGTTCATAATAAATGTACTGTACCGGTACTTACATACATATTACATACGTATGTACTGTACCTTTTCTGCTCAGCTTGCAGAGCAAATCTATAGGTGATGTTGAGGGCGTAGTAGAGCGCCAGGTAGACGAGAGCATCCTTGTAGATGAGTTTGTAGATGCTTCCGCGCCATCGACCCAGCAATTTCAAAAACGTGCCGAATCCGGTCTGGGAACAAGTGTAACCGTAACTGATGGTCATTTCTGATTAACTAGTGCTAGCTAGTCTAGTAGTGTTCGTTTACTTCATAAAAAACAGTGCGGTGCCGCTCAGAGTTCTCGGTATGTCTGATCGATCAAGAAACCTGATAGACTTCACCGCAGCTACATCACTTTTGTCGCAACGGCAAAACGAGTAGTACCTTCAGATTGCCACCCCGTGCGCGTGTTTCAAGCTGCTGCTCTAGCAAACAAAGCTTCGTCACACTGTTTGTTTTTTCGAGAGCATCGCTACTGGTCCATCGATGAGACACACGTACTTCTCGTATGCGCTAACTATACAACACCCACCCAACAACTGGAAAAGCAGTGGATGGATAGATAACAGCTTCTATGCTGGAAGCTAACGGTAGAATATAAGAGACGGCGAATCCTCTTTCCTGTTAGCCCGCCAACGACAGCAGTAGGTAAATAGCGCCTATCCTCTATGGACCAGTTGCGCTAAGAAATTACAGGTGATCGCGAGCTGACCCCTCTGTATGACACTTTTTCAGTGCATTTTTATCGGTAAGGGCGAAAGGAGGAAATGCACTGAAACAATTGTAATACCAAAAATATATAATCACTGTATAGAGAAGAATGGCCTACGTACGTAGTGAAAGGAACCTATTTTATTTTATCCCATTTTTTGGCCTCAAAACTACGTAGTCAGGGATTGCTTTGTTTCTTTTCACTACGTAGGCCATTCTTCTCTATACAGGGATTATATATTTTTGGTAATACAGAGGCAGGATGAGCTCGCTACCACCCTTAATTTTTAGCGCAACTGGTGCATAAAGGTAGCATCTGAGTTAGCAATCAGTTCAATAAATATGATATGCACAACTTATTGCACCGTTTAGTTCATCGACTTCAGCAAACAAAAACTGTAGTGTTGTTACGTGCTTACGTCTTAATGTCAAAGTTGCCATGCCTTTCACTTTCACTATTTATTCACTGCCAACTAATGGACAGTGTCTACTAAGGTACATTAAAAATTACTGATATATTTTTGTCCAATCAATAATACCACATCTAATGGTTTTATTCTGTACACACTGTCACACTGGGCCAAAATAAAGTATTTGTTATGTCGCTGTGACACAAGTCTGTTGATATCAGCCAACGTAATATCCGTAGATTGGCCGCGCAAAGGTCACGTTATTGCATAGCGCTTGTGTCAGATTCGGCTGGGCAACAGTAGCACAGTTCAAGCTGCAACAAAATTTTGTCACTAATTTTTTGGAACTGCATGTACGTAGATAGTACGTACTCGTAGAGGAAGTGTACTATCACTATCTATCAGCAGGACAGGAAGAGGAGACGGATGTTCGTGAAATAATACTTTCTACACACCGACAGCTTACACTTGATTTGGCAGGTTCAGCGCCTGAAGACATTGGCAAAGGGTCTGAAAGTTCTGCTGGTATGAATTCTGGAAATTGTTCTGTGTTTCACAGGCACAGGAAGCTTGACGCAAAGTATCCACTGTGTAAATGTTGGTCGGCGATAGAAAACAACTGCAATAAAAGCAGGAAATTACCAGCTAACTACTGTAATGTTCCGTAGATAGCCCCATCGGGCTATACAAATGGTAAGCACCGATTAGGGGGGGGGGGGGGGGCAATACACGAGGGGGCTATTATACACGAGGGCATTTTTCATTTGTACCAAAAGTAAGGTTTTTTGACCTCCTGAACTCGTTTATGGTGGTTATTTGGCACGTTTCCAAGCTCCAATCATCAAAAACGCAGCTTTCAACGTAAAAATTGTGAAATGTCACTGGCAAAATGATCAGAACTGTTCCAAATGAGGTGCAGATAAACTCCTATGCATCAAAACACCTCAAAAACGCTGTTTTTAGCGCAAAAACACTTGATTTCCCTTGCTTTTCGCGGTTCGCAATAGGGGGCTACGAGGGCAAATGACGTCAGTGGCCGATTTGGGGGCTATACACGAGGGGGTTATACACGAGAGGGGGCTATATACGGAACATTACAGTATTTTGCAAGCGATTCAGGTGCATGCACATGCAGTATGTACATGGCTTCACATGACACTACGGGTACGGTCGTACCGTACTCCGAAGTCATCATTCGGAAGTGCAGGACGATTTTGTAGACCTCTATTTGTGATAGACCTACATAGCGGTCCACGCCGCTGTACAATTAAGTACGGCGCAAGCGTGGACACCTTCTAAGGGGACCAAGTACGGTCCACTATTTAGGTGTTCGTTCAGATACACGCTTGCGCCGAACTTTGCACATGTACACTTTGTCAGTCACAAAACAGAGGTCTACAAAATTGTCTGCACTTCCCGAGTGATAACTTGGAGTAGTACAGTGCATACTTTTGTGTGGCAGCACATTGAGTGTAAATGCCCCTCTTTCGTCTTCGGCGCCGTTTTCCATAAACATAGTTGCCATAGCCGCCGTATCCTGCATATCCGTATCCGTAGCCGCCGCCATAATACGGTTGTGCTATGATTTGACCGAAGTTATTTCTGGCTGCACAATTGTAAACGCATCCTTCGAAAGCTCTAAGCGCTGGCGATAACGAATTGGCGTATCCATAAGCCCCACCGTATCCGCCAAACTGTCGCTTCTCTATTTAAAGGCAAAAAGGCAAAGGCATTAAAAGGCAAAAGGATAGAGTAAGTTGCATTGTGGTCTGGTCCGGGTCCCATTAGTCACTTGCGCAGAACAGAGAACCTATGGTGTGGTTGGTTGGTGTTGGGGTAAAGTCGGGCAGAGGAAAAAGTCAAGTTCAAAGCTCATTTTCTCACCTCAGACAAACATACTGATGTAGTAGGCCTGTACTTTGTGAGTATTTGTGTAGCGAGTTTGCGACCAAGAACCGGTGATTCCAGGCTTTGCATCTAGCAGTACACCACGATCACACTGGCTTGGATTGTACATAAGCGTGTCAAAATTCACCAGTGTTGGTCATAATTGCTACAGTAGGTCAGCTTTTGTGTTGTTCGACTTTATACCCAACCAAAACCAACAGAACCATCAGTGGTGGGGTTCTATTCAAAGCAATATCGGGTCGCGTCCAAAGATACATAGGTAGTACCTAACATAGCAAACAACTTTCAATACTGTAAAGTTTGGTGTATAACCCGGCTTCGAATATAACCTGCGCAAATTGGTCGACTTTTCATTTTAGCTTTTTACAATCGGGTAATACACCAACCAAACTGTATAGTAGCATTTTCTTTGTCATTACGTCGTCGGCTTTCAGCAGCTTCGGCTTCTCGACCTCCTCCTCCTCCTCCTTCTGCTGGAGGTGAACCACCAGGTACAGGCATGGGAACAGGCAACGGTCCGCCTCCCCCCGCTCCATTACACCTGGTTTGTATTGCAAAAATGCACATTTAAAACTAATAATTAATTAATATACTGTATATATTGTATAAAACATAAAGCAGCAGAGTATTGGATTTGCACAGCAAAAAAATGTTCCCGTTCGGTTCCGTTCCAGATATTTCTGACTGTATTAAAAAATAAAACCGGCTAGCTGTCTGTCATGATCAAAAGGATTAAATTGTGTGACTTGAGGTCATCTAGGTGGTGTAGTCAAGTGGGTAGTGGAACGCGAGAGGTCCAAGGTTCGATTCCCTGGCACACTGGCAAATTTTCCTTCTCGATTTATTTAGTCTTCTTACGGACGCCCGATTCCATTTTGACCTTCGATGCAAACGCGCAATTGATCTTGCAACTGATCCAGCGTTTGGGAGTACGCTTCGTAGCAGGTGTTAACCCCATCCGTGGCGTTGATACCAAGAATAGTCAGCGTTGGCGCACAGCTGGACGTCATCCACCATATCCCCTTACCCATCCCCGTTGCACATGTGCAACGTTGGAATTATTTACCCACCCCCAAAAAAAGTGGGTTTTTTAGTAGAAAATCTACTGAGAAGCGCAGTGTAATGAAAAAAAATGCCTCCGATTATAAGCAGCTGACAGAGGTTGCGTTGTAATTAGGTGTCGTTAGGCATCATTTTCTGTATGATGGGAGTGGCTCCCATCGTAACGTATCTTTTGGAGTGCCCAGCTTGTTGTAATCGAGTTCACCCTGGCAGTTGGCAGTTTCGTATTTAATTATACTGTCTTGGCACAGTCTATCAAGAAGTTGCTGTTTTCGCAGTGAATAATTTTGTTTACTTACATGCTTGATCTACTGGTTTCTGTTTTCCGTTGAAATAAAGAGCCTGTTTAGGAGTATTATTATGTTGGGCCACGTGGCTCAGTGGTAGTACGCGCTGCTTCAGGTGCTGGCAGAAATGGAGCAATCTACAGGTTCGAATCCTGCCACTGCCTTACCATCTATTCCGGATTCCGGTTCTACTCCAATGAAGGTTCTACTCCAGCTCCAGATTGACAAAGATTAGTGTAGAAGAGCACAGTGGAAGGAGTAGAGTAGAGAGTAGAGTAGAGTATTGTATGTTTCTTAAGTGTATGATAATAGTAAATGTAGTAGATTAGACTAGACATAGGTGGGGCAAAGTGGAAGTAGTTGATTAGTTATAAGTGGGCGAAGTGTATGGTAAGGTATGTGCGAGTTAAGATTAAGAGTAGTAGATAAAGGATATGCCTAATTAAGGGTAGATAGTTAATGAAATACTGTAAATTTAGCAGCAGTTGAATAGTAGATTGCAACTAGGTGTGGTAAGAGTAGTAGATAAAGGAAATGATAGTTAAGGGTAGGTAATAAATGAAATACTGTAAATGTAGGTTCAGTAGTAGTAGATTAATAGATTATTAGTAGAGTAGTATAATGTTACTAGATGTGGTCTGCAGTGAATTACAGATAAGTTGATGGAATGCTAATTAGGGGGAAGAAGAGTGTGAAAATTATTCATCTGCATGTACTCATTACTGGTCTCATTTTTCATTCAACTGGATACTTTGCCACTCTACTGCTGTATCGTACTCTATTCAATGTCGGTCAGTAGGAACGGCGTGATCTGCTTTGTCCATGCCGGGCTGTCATCAATCGCTTTCTTAATCTACTGCGGGTCGGTGTGAACGGCGTGCTCATTGTCTACTGTAAGTTTTCATGCCAGTATGTCATCCATCGCTTTCCCAATCAACTGCTACATCTTATTGTAATCCACTGCGGGTCGGTGTGAACGGCGTGCTCACTGTCTACTGTAAGTTTTCATGCCGGGATGTCATCGATCGCTTTTCCAATCTACTGCTGCATCTTACTGTAATCCACTGCAGGTTGGTGGAAACGGCGTGAGCTGCCATGTCTACTACAGGAACCTGTCATGCCGGGCTGTCATCGATCGCTTTCCTAATCTACTGCTGCATCTTACTGTAATCCACTGCGGGTTGGTTGGAAACGGCGTGCTCACTGTCTACTGTAAGTTTTCATGCCGGGATGTCATCGATCGCTTTTCCAATCTACTGCTGCATCTTACTGTAATCCATGTCTACTACAGGAACCTGTCATGCCGGGCTGTCATCGATCGCTTTCCTAATCTACTGCTGCATCTTACTGTAATCCACTGCGGGTTGGTTGGAAACGGCGTGCTCACTGTCTACTGTAAGTTTTCATGCCGGGATGTCATCGATCGCTTTTCCAATCTACTGCTGCATCTTACTGTAATCCACTGCAGGTTGGTGGAAACGGCGTGAGCTGCCATGTCTACTACAGGAACCTGTCATGCCGGGCTGTCATCGATCGCTTTCCTAATCTACTGCTGCATCTTACTGTAATCCACTGCGGGTTGGTTGGAAACGGCGTGCTCACTGTCTACTGTAAGTTTTCATGCCGGGATGTCATCGATCGCTTTTCCAATCTACTGCTGCATCTTACTGTAATCCACTGCAGGTTGGTGGAAACGGCGTGAGCTGCCATGTCTACTACAGGAACCTGTCATGCCGGGCTGTCATCGATCGCTTTCCTAATCTACTGCTGCATCTTACTGTAATCCACTGCGGGTTGGTTGGAAACGGCGTGCTCACTGTCTACTGTAAGTTTTCATGCCGGGATGTCATCGATCGCTTTTCCAATCTACTGCTGCATCTTACTGTAATCCACTGCAGGTTGGTGGAAACGGCGTGAGCTGCCATGTCTACTACAGGAACCTGTCATGCCGGGCTGTCATCGATCGCTTTCCTAATATACTGCTGCATCGTACTGTAATCCACTGCGGGTTGGTTGGAAACGGCGTGCTCACTGTCTACTGTAAGTTTTCATGCCGGGATGTCATCGATCGCTTTTCCAATCTACTGCTGCATCTTACTGTAATCCACTGCAGGTTGGTGGAAACGGCGTGAGCTGCCATGTCTACTACAGGAACCTGTCATGCCGGGCTGTCATCGATCGCTTTCCTAATCTACTGCTGCATCTTACTGTAATCCACTGCGGGTTGGTTGGAAACGGCGTGCTCACTGTCTACTGTAAGTTTTCATGCCGGGATGTCATCGATCGCTTTTCCAATCTACTGCTGCATCTTACTGTAATCCACTGCAGGTTGGTGGAAACGGCGTGAGCTGCCATGTCTACTACAGGAACCTGTCATGCCGGGCTGTCATCGATCGCTTTCCTAATCTACTGCTGCATCTTACTGTAATCCACTGCGGGTTGGTTGGAAACGGCGTGCTCACTGTCTACTGTAAGTTTTCATGCCGGGATGTCATCGATCGCTTTTCCAATCTACTGCTGCATCTTACTGTAATCCACTGCAGGTTGGTGGAAACGGCGTGAGCTGCCATGTCTACTACAGGAACCTGTCATGCCGGGCTGTCATCGATCGCTTTCCTAATCTACTGCTGCATCTTACTGTAATCCACTGCGGGTTGGTTGGAAATGGCGTGCTCACTGTCTACTGTAAGTTTTCATGCCGGGCTCTCATCGTCCGCTTTCGCAGTCTACTGCTGTATCCTACTCTATTTACTGCAGGTCGGTGAGAAATGGCGTGCTTATTGTCTACTGCTCACTTTTCTGGTGACTGTGTTGGTGGGCAGTGCTGTCTGCTAGGATACACTCGTAAGAGCTCTGATTTCAAGGGCATTTTTGTTTAGCTAAACGGCTGTATTTATAGTTAAGCTCGCCAAAGTCTGTCGCTTTTTAGAAAAATCCCCGCTGTATTTATGATGATTTCGTCCCACATGAAGCTTTGTATTAATTTGCGCATTTTTTAAAAAAGGAAAAGAAGTGAGTTTGATGAAACCTACTGATACTAATTATCTGCTAATTATTGTGCTAAAGCGTGGATGAAAAGTTGTCTGGCCAAGTGGATAGGTGAGATGTATTCGTTGTTCGAGTTCTTTACCCAGTTGGTACTGTTCAATGCTGTAGTCACTATTTCTCCCACCATTTATTGTGCTTCAGCTAATACTATTAGCTTGCTCATGATTTGTGTTGTTATTTCAGACAGGAACCGTCGCGTGGCCTACAGCTTTGCGGACCCACAGTCATCGTACTGGTACGTTTTGCTCTCAAGTTACTTCATTGTTACTGTAACAGTACCTCGTTTAGATTGAGGCTGGCTGGCTGTTGTTACCATAGCGAATAATTGTTGAAACAGCCTTGCAACACAACAGCAGGCTGACTAGCTGTTGACAACATGGCGGATAATTGTTGAAACAGCCTTACAACACAACAGCTGTCTCATTCTTCACTGTGTACAAATTCTCTGCTGGAACGGAGTATTCTATACTCAATGTGTGGTGCTGGATAATACAGCATCACTTTTTCTATTGCAGTCGTTATTTGGAGGAGAACAGGTCTCATCACTGGGGTACTGTTCCGCGCCATCTGCCTTTTACGCCAGCTGAACGCGATTTTTTGAGTGACTTACGTCCACCCATACGCCGCTTACTGTGCCACAGAGGAGTAGATTGGTTGAGAGGTGCACCTGGTTGGCTCTCCAATCACGCCAAGGTTATCGCTGCAGCCAGAATGGCGGACAATGAGGAGAAAGAGAAAGGAAAGAAGGAAGGAGACAACGAAGCAGCTTCCTCATCTAGCCATTCGTCTGAGGAGGTATACTAGTAGAATTTGAGTAGTCATTGTTTTTTTTTGGGTAAAGTAGTAGAATTTACTTGATTCATGATTGAAATTGACGTTTACAATTCTTTTGTTGTGCCATTTAGGGGTCGAGTTCTCATGACGATTTGTTCGATGATGCGGCAGGTTCGGAGAAGCAAACTGATGGAGCAGAAGGAACCAAAGGAGTAGAAAAAGTCAATCAGGTAGGGAATTTTTCTTTTCAACTGAACTTTTGCAATTGGTGTACACGCGTTACGAATTGTGCCAAAATTCATGTGCACGCACGCACACACACACACACACACACACACACACACACACACACACACACACACACACACACACACACACACACACACACACACACACACACACACACACACACACACACACACACACACACACACACACACACACACACACACACACACACACACACACACACACACACACACACACACACACACACACACACACACACACACACACACACACACACACACACACACACACACACACACACACACACACACACACACACACACACACACACACACACACACACACACACACACACACACTGTTTTTTTTCTACTACTCAGAAGGAGGAGAACGCGAATACTTCTACACATCAGAGTTTCAAAGGCGGCGGTGGCTGCGAGGAGACACGGCAGCAGGAGTTAGGTGGTGATCATTCTACTGCTCCCCTGCACACTGTAAGGCAATCGTTCATACTATGCCAATGCGTAATGTATCATTCCTTACCAATAATCGCTATTTGTGTCGCTGCTATTTTGCACTTATGCGTTGTTTTCCCCCCTTTGCTGAGATATTCCGATCTGCAGGGTTGCTCGGCTAGGTTGTCTCAACGCTAGGCAGTCACTGTCCTTTTTACATTGTCTGAGATGTGGTCTAGCTCGGTCAAAGTATTCTTGAATAGGAAGGGGCCGGTGCAGGTGCGCAGATCTCGCCCTTTTTTATTGCTATCCTATTGTAAATAAATGAGACAGGCGGGGGTCATAAAACTTTGCGCCGTTTTGTTGCGGTGTCTCAGTGTGTCAGAGTCAAAAGTGAATTGAGGGCAACCGTTTTGCTCTACTGACTACTGCGACCACTGTCGATTGTCCCCCATTACACAGTAATGCCGCACAGCTCAAGTTTGTTTATGCACTTTTTGCGTGGATAGGGATATTGGTCGGCAGAGTCACGCTGTCCCAACTTATTGTGGATGTCAGAATAATGTTTTCCATGTGAAATTGATATTGGCGGGGGGCTTTGGGGGGGGGGGGGAGTGGGACTCGGGGAATTTAAGTTTGAAGTCTCCTTACCATCCCAGTTTTCTTGCATTTTCCGATTACCTGATAGGCAGTAGATTTCTGTCTTCCAGTTTACTTAACTCATCCTATCTCTGTCTTCGCTTGAAAGGTTTATTCATTTTTGGTGATGCCGTCACCACCTCCACCTCCTCCTCCCTTTGGTCCTAGTTTCTCCCTGCCACCTTGGCAATACCTTCTTGGTCAGCTAGCTGTGGCTATTCTGTTGGGAACAGCTGAGAAGCTGGACCATTATCTGGAAGAAGTGAGACTAGGTGGAAATAAGGTGCTATTCCTATAACTTGCATCCTTGGTTGTAGCAGTAACAAACATTAGCAGTTTCTATGGTTCCGTCCTTTTTGCAGAGGTACGCTGATCAGCTGCCATGGAATCAACTGAAACCTGATGATCGGCAGTAATTACCTATGAAAGCCATGTCCTTGTTCCTTGTTCTACAAATTCTACTGTATAGCTGCAACCACTGGGTAAATATCAACTATTATAGGCTGCTTTATTTTCTTTTTTCGTTTCCTTCCTCCTTAACGTCTCATATTTGGCAGCTCCGTTTTTCGTTAGGAGTTTATAACCTCTTTCCTACTCACCACATTGTCAGCATTTCTTAGACAGAAATAGACCGCTGTTCTTCCCTAAAAGGTTTATTGTTGTGAAGGAAAGCTGTATACTAATCAAGAGCAGTAGATTAACTCTTTCTGCTGCAACAGGAGGATGGTGACGCACTCTCGCGGACTGAGAGACGCAGCAACAGCACCGTACCTTCAAACAGCGCTTTATCATCTGTGGCAGAGGATGGCACTCGCACCACCAGGAGCCGTCACGCCCGCGTTCTTGCTGCGCTGATGAAAGTGTCACCCAGTCGACTCCGTGAGCTCGGGCCCCACACCGGGATTCCTGGACGAGAGGACTTAGCCGCTTTCGTTCACCCTCATCAGTACGATCCCAGAAAAGTCGAATTCCACTCCGTTCCTCGATGGCAGCCCGGAGATGCCATCGTCTTTTTCGACGCTTCGGTGGGCAGATGGGATCCGGCTGTTATCGCGCAGGTATGTAATCTACTGCTTTTATTTAGTGTATAGTCCACTGCCATTATTTAGTGTATAGTCTACTGCCATCATTTGCGTATATCTTCATCTTCTGTTAGTTGGCGGTTTCATTTTTAAAATGTTCATAGTAGTGTGCGCTTGTGTAACTGTGTGCAGGTGCGGTTACTGCAAGATGAGGAAGTGGCTTCGATGCAGCAGCGCATTGCGGGAATGGACGACGAAACTCGCGCAACGGCTTTGTGGCACGCTGTAGAATATTCGGCCACCTTTCCGCAGTACGGTCAGTGCCGGGATCTGTGGATCCGTCGATTTTTCCCGTCGGTAAGCGTAGATTGTATCCTTCCTTTGTCATCGATGTAGTAATCTTCCACTATTCGAGCACATTTGCATGCATGCAACAGTAACTATTTCTTTATTATTCTGTTTTCAGTACATGTTCCAAAAGCAGCAGACTCCGAGTTACGTCGAGGAGTGCAAGCGCCAGCCGGGTGAGAGTGCTTTGGCTCACAGCACGCGTGTTCGGGAGCAGCACAGAGTGAAGACAATCGCGGACAGGCTGCAGAAGGTACACTATTCTGACGCAGTAGATTATTTCCTTTAGCATTAGATTACGTTCTAACAGTAGATTATATTCTGCGTTTAGGGCTGCGGTAGGTACACTATTCTGATGCAGTAGATTACATTACATTTGTTAAAGCACTTTCGTCTCTTTCGTTCGTAAGAGACGAAAGTAGTGTATCAAAAGTATTGTAACTTTTGATACACTACTTTGTAATAGTTGATTGAGACTTTTTTGCTACACTGCTTTGTTACAGTAAACCAATAATTATGCATTGTGTTTAGCTCGCTCATGTTCGTGATGAGTGCGCGAAGATTTTCGGTCTTCCCTGGGCAGTTGAGCTTTTTGCCTACCACACGGGAGTGGTGCGCGTGTTCAACCCCCTCATCGGTCGGTTCCGAATTGACGTGTCAACAATTGAGGGATGGATTCCGCTCCCGACGGGAACCACTATCTCGGAGCTCCTGCACTGTTCCCAGGCAGACGTGTCGTACGGTTTCGAAATCCTGGAGAGGCATGCCTGCTGCAATCTGGGCCCGATCGTGAAGCAGAAGCTTGGTAAGCCCTTCGGAGTTGTTCTTAGTGGTCAGTAGTTAATGTGTTTAGGTTAGCCTGTGCTAGTATGTACTTTTGTTACACAGTAGACAGTAAATAATTTTGAACAGTTAGCATTCGTTATTTCAAAAAGAGAACTATTTCAGCGGCTGTTCCGTATCGAAATCCTCCTCTGCCACCTATTCACCCGGATCTGTGCATGTCATCCACTGTGCCTGGCCAAACGAAGCAGGGGCAGATGCTGTTGAGCAAGCACAAGCAGAACTTGGTGGAAGAGACCGGAGAGGCCAGTTCACCCTCCGCAGGTACAGTATATACATTTCATTATAATACAGCAGTAAACAAAATTATGTATGCAGTGAATACAAGAGATGCGTTATAGTCAGGCATGTCTACTGCTGCTGACTAGTAGAGAAGGAATGAGTAATGCAGTAGAGCATTTCACATGGTGTGATACAGCGAGTACAGCAGTTACATTGTAGACGTGTCTAATGCGGCTGAAAAGTAGATGAAACGCAACGAAAATGCAATTAAAAATTAACTTAGTGTTATGTTTGCGAATACAGCATTTTCGTTGTAGACTGTTCTACTCCAGTTGACTAGTAGATGCAAGAATAAGTTTAACTTACAGTTTTTGACAATTTTGGGTTTGCAGAAAGCAGCTCGATCGACGGGGCAGAGTTTCGCGCAGGTAGGGCAGCCGTTGAGCAGAAGAGAGGGAGATATGCTCTAGCCACTTTTGTGTCCCCTGCTACAGTGGATAGTCCAGCAGACATAACTATGACACCGCGAACTCAGAGACGAACTATCTCGAACTTTGTAGGCGCTCTGGAAGGTGGCATGGAGCCGGCCAGTGGGACGAAGGAATCGACGGACGGGGAGAATAAACCGAAGCAGAAGAAGAAGGTGGGTGTGAAGAAGGCGAGTAGCAGAAGGCAACAACCTGTGGGGAAGAAGAAGAGTATTCTCGCAGGGGTCGGTAAGAAGGCCACGGCACGGACATCGTCCTATAACCCGAAGATACCCTTCCCGCGGCCTTCTGGAAAACCGTCATCGACAGGAGCAACGATGATGCAGGCTCACTATGAGAAAATGCTCTCGATGCGACCGGGAAATCCATCTACTGCAGCCGGATCGGCCAAGCGCAGTCTTTTTCAACCGAGTCCTCCTGGTGTTAGCAAAAGGCGCAACAGCGACATCGAGGCAGAAGCAGCCGGGGATGCGCAGGATGGCGACCCTACTCAATCGCCTGCGAAAACGACGCCAACTACTGCCTCGGCGCCGGCTCAGCCACCGCCGCTCCCTAAGAAGCCGAAAGGAGTCGCAGCTACGATGCAACGGAAAGCGAATGAGGCAGCAAGGAAGGCCGAAGAGAAAGAGGCAGAGAAGAAGAGGAGAGAGGAAGAGAAAGAACAGAGGCGCGTCATTGCTGCGGAGGAAAGGCAACAGAAGAAGCAACGGATCGAAATGTTAGTCAAATCTTCTGTTCTGCCATTGTGCACACGAACCCTACCTCTAGCCAGCTTTGTTTACAGAGACAGAGAAACCAACAAGAACTTAGACGGAATCAACAGCAAACTGGCGGCAGTGTTGGATGCTCAGAGCAATCTCGGCAAAAATCTGCAGGAGTCCGTGCAGAAGGTGACTTTACACACTGCATAGTATATAAGGGTTTTTTTACTCTGCAATGCAGTAGTGTAGCATAGTTAAGTTTATACGTAGTGATTTGCTAGTTGCACAAGGTATATAGCCGTTTAGTACACTGCAACGCAGTAGTGTAACATAGTTAAGTTTATACGTAGCGATTTACTACTTGCACAGTATGTATAGGTGTATAGTACACTGCAATGCAGTAGTGTAACATAGTTAAGTTTATACGTATTGATTTACTACTTGCACAGTATGTATAGGTGTATAGTACACTGCAATGCAGTAGTGTAACATAGTTAAGTTTATACGTAGTGATTTACTACTTGCACATGCAAAATCATTTTCACTTGTCGTTTAGTGCATCAGTTCCCACCTTCGACAAATCGGGAAGGTCTGCAAGAGTCTGAATGAGAAAGTCGATGCGACACTTCCACTGCTGATGCTCATCGCAGATCGTTTGGAAATGGATCCAGCGAAGGTCTCGACGGATGACATGGCGACTGCCAGTAGAGGTAAAGGAAGTGTTCAAAAACAGTATAAATAAATATACTCCTTTGCCAGAGTGTAATGCTCCTTTTCCAATTATTCCACTTATTCCCCTTTACCGAAGTGAATTGCGCAGAGGGGTATATATACCATTCGAATCCTTAAGTGCTATCTACTCCTTATTTAAAGTAGAATATTTTAATTAGGAGTAGAATGGTGTTGTTGTTGTTGTGCTGTTGTTCCTTTCCCCCCCCCCTCCCCACCCCTCCCTCCCTCTATACATTCCCCTTCCACGCCCATTTCAGCTTTCTACTGATATTTGCTCAGCTTTATCAAGGTCAAATATCAGTAGAAATTTTTAGTAATGTAGTTAGGTAAATTAGTCAAAATTGCAGCAGCGGTGACATGGGTTGTTTGCTGCACAACTGGAACTTTTCCCGAAGCTGACTACGACAAAGTCAATCCGCATTTCTTCGAGAAATTTCCCATCAAATCAACTGAAGACAAGGTGCAGCAGCAAGGTGAAGAGGGAGTTGTTCGACTACAGGAGAATGAAACGTCTGTGACCTTTTTCCGAAGCTATGAGAAGTGCCTCCGGTGGTTGGAGACTGTGATTACTCCAGTGAAAGTGTGCGAAAGCACCAGTTCTTCCTGTGAGAAGTCTGAAGAGTTGGAGAAAACGATGTGCAACTGGAAGGAATGGCTTGAGATGCATATTTCCCCATCGAAGGACGACAATCGCTCTTACGTTTGTTCGTGGCAACCTTCGACAGGTGGATCAACACTGAACAGTTACGTGAAGGGAGAAATGGAGAAGTTGAACATGTCACCCAGGGCATTTTACATGCGTGTGCCGCCGTACCAAGATCTCGAAACCTCCTTCGGTCTGGCGCTGCAGCATCGAGATCCCTGGAAGTTCTACGAACAGGAACTGCGCAGGACACCCAGTCCATTCATGAAAGTGAGAAATCCCGTGGACATGAAGCTTACCACCCCATGCAAAGTGGTAGTGGAGAAGTGCGAAGTGAAAGCGGAAATCAGCGAACTTGCTCCGGCTCAGACGAAGCAGCAAAGTCTCACTTCTACCTGGACAACTAGCAGTGTACCGAAGTCGATTGGAACGGATAGCGGCAGCGAATACCTTCCGCATTTGGAGGAGAAAACAGCTGACCAGATTTGGGGAAAAAGAAAGGTGAAGCGTCTGCAGAAGAGACGAGAACGCGGAACCTTGCCACCCTCTAGAAGGAAGCTACAGCTGTCTCCTAGCATTCCGTCCGTAGTGACAGGGGTGCAGGGTAGTGGGGATGCTGGTGGGAATGGGGATCGGAATCGGAAGAGGGCAGTTGATGGTGGAGGTGGAGGAGGTAGCAGCAGCAGCAGCTCCAGTTCTAGCTCCAGTTCTTCAAGCTCTGGTTCGTCTTCGGATTCCTCCTCCGGTTCTTCGAGCAGTGGATCAAGCAGTGACAGCGGAGACGAGGACAGTGGTAGACAGTCGAAGGGAGGAGGAGCTGGAGGTGGTGCAGGTGGAAGTGCTGGTGGTGGTGGCGGGGGAGACGAAAAGAAGCCTGCAGGGGAGCCTACTATGGAAGACACCGAAAAGGATGAAGAGGATGAAGAGGAAGAGACGGAAAAGGAAGGCGAAGTGGAAAAGAAGGCAGAAGAAGTGGAAACAGCAGGCGGAGTGGAAAAGAAAACAGAAGAAGTGAAAGCAGCAGGCGGAGTGGAAAAGAAGGTAGAAGAACTGAAAGCAGCAAAACGTCCCACGGAAAGGCGGTCATCTTCAACAACTTCTTCGTCAGGTTCTTCGGAGTCATCCTCTAGCGGCAGCAGTAGCAACAGTACCAGTGGTGACAGCAGTGACAGCAGCGGCAGCAGCAACTCTTCAGACTCCCCGCAAAAGGTAGACCCTTTAATGAAAATGTAGTAACATATTTTGGTATACTATTACATATATACTTCACATTCTGTATACATGTATATCCTTGTTCTACTCCAAACGTTCAGTAGAATAACATACATTATTATTAAGTTGTTATACACCGTATTAGACTTGGAGTAGAACCGGAGATATTGTACACATTATCTACTCCGCCTTCGTAGTAGAACTTCCGCTTTATTATTTCAGCATAAGGAGCAGAAGAAAGAAGGAAGACCACGTCAGAAGAAAGGAGCTATGGGAAGCAGCGCAAAGGATGACAGTAACACCACTGTGACAGGAGTCAGTAGCAGTGTAGCCCAGGCAAGATCCAGTGGAAGAAAGAAGACAGCAGAAAGTCGCAGTGGAACTGAGAAGAAGAAGGCAAAAAAAGAAGCACCTGACTTGGGACAGAATGAGCCAATCAACGATGCGTACGAGGAGGCAGCAAAAGCCCAGTTTTCTAAGCGGAAGTTTGTCCCCAGAAGTGGAAAGGATAAGAAGAAAATTTCAGTCTACCGCGCAGACCCAGATAGTCCTAAACTGCGCACTACAGGACACGTACCGAAAGCTCGGGGCACCACTCTGCTCCTGCAAGCCGTTAACTTGAACGAAATGCGAGTTCATCTTTTGGAGCCATTGCAGGAAAAGGGTTTGCTGGGTCTACTCCACAACTACTGGATTTCACCACCTCGAGTTGCGGGAAGAATGGTGTCAACAGTGAACTACTGCGCTGTTGTGGGGACCACAGAGGAAGGAAAGAAAGTGGTTGCTGACTTCCAGTTCAGATGCCCGTACAAGTACGAAGACGCGCTGCTTCTGTTGGAAGGGGGAGGATCCAATTTGAGCAAAAGTCCTGCAGTGAAGTTGCAGGATGAAATGGTCTACCTATCCGCCGAGCAGCTAGATTTCCACTTGCAGAAGTTAAGCTACTTTGGTGAGCTGAAGTACTACAACAAGAAGTACTCCGAAAAGATCGGATGTCTGGTACACGCCTGCCTGAGCGAATGTTACGATCTCTGTGGAACGGTGCTGTATGGAACAACACAAGCGTACGTTCCAACTGCTAGTGGCGAATATCCGGAAACCGTGCTGAACACAGTCCATCGCGCAGCGTCAGAGGTACAAATGTCATAACTGATGCATGAAACATACCATACCTTCTTCTTTTGGGTGCATACCTCCATGGGCTACACAGAAATCGAGATGGTTGTGCACGCATTCAGAGGGATGTAGTCATCGGTGATATACGCCCAAAAATATCGTATACTCAATCAACTAATTCACAGCAGTAGAAAAGAATGATCAACTAATTCGTAGCAGTAGATCATTTACCGTAGTAACTATTCGCTGTTGCGAATCCTTTTTGAGTGTTTACTGCTCCATCACACGACACATGAAATCACAGTGCCGCACTTTGTCACTTCAGTGTCTGCGCTTCGGCCTTTCAATCAACTACGGCAAGATTCCGACGGTACAAGCCGGGAAGCGTGCGGCGCGAGCAGTCAACATCTACCGAGAGCACTTGCGGGCGATTCAGGCCAGTGTGTACAGGAAAGTCTGGAAACGCGCGTCGAAAAGTCTGCGATACCACTGGGGCAAATCTAAGTTCAAGGAGTGGAACAAATCTCGTCGAATCTTCGAGGAAGCCATGAAGCTGCAGAGGCCTGCGCAACAGCTGAAAGCAAAGGATGAAGACCTTGGACATAAGACATACATCGTTGATCCACAGGGTTCGTACAGTAGATTTTTATTTCACAATGAATATACATAGCTGTACAGCTTTGTTAAAAGACTGAGAAGGTTGCTTCTTCCCCCCCCCCCCCTCCTCCCCACCCCCCCCCCCCCCCTTCCCACCCCGATTACATGCCCATACTCTTAACAGTGTACACTCATTTTTTTCTACTTATAGACCTCGACGGCTTTCTGCTCAAACTTCGCAATCTACGCACTGAGCTTCGCGAATTCAGTCCGGACACGGAGCGCAAAGCGAGCGACGGTGAGGTTGAGGAGTTGGAGGACTCGGAAGGGATGTCTGAATCGAGTAAGTAACTTGTTTTGCTTGAATTGATATAGTGTATTTATCTACTGTTAAGTAACAGTGTTTCGTACAAGTAAGAATCCTCATTTAAAAATGACTTATTCCTTTCAAGTTGCGGGTGAGAAGGAAACGAAGGCGAAAAAGGGGACGAAAGTGCAGGAGTCGAGAGGAACCTCCGATGCGACGGCGTATGGAAAGGCGACTACTGCTGCGAATGCGGAGGAGACTCCCAAGGAGAAAGTGCTTTCAGGTACAGAAGTGTACAACAGAACAAGAGGACGAGTTATTCTACTATGAGAGAGGAGTGTATTGCTATAAGAGTTAATTTTGCGTAGTTGTCTTCTTTTACTCAAATGAGAAGTCTATTGAAAAAGTTAAGGGCCACATCCCACTGTACATGAGTTGTATTCTTTGCGATAGGTGACAGGAAGCAGGAAGTGAGCGAGAAGAAGTTTGGGCAGATCGGTAGCGCAGAGCCGAATCAACAGACATCTTCAAGATCGGCGGAAGCAGCGGTGGCGCAAGGTGACACAGTAAAAAGCATATCTACTTTCATGACAGATTACGAAGTTTATGTTAGCTATGTATTACCAGTATTATTGTCTGATTCTATGTCCCTACACTCCGTGTTATTTAGACGGGGACAAGATGCGTGTGGAGACGAAGGTGCCAGCAGAAGAAGACACCGAGAATGCGAGTGAACAGGCAATCTCCCTCGCCATCAGTATGGATACAGCTGCAGCCAGCAACGGCAAGAAGCGGAAGGCATCGGCTTCTCCACCTCAGCCTACTCCTCCGAAGAAGTTGAAGCATGGCCCAGAAAGCGAAACCTCGGAGAAGCAGGGCAATGGCCAACAGGCGCAAGCAGCGTCAGGGGTTGCAGCACAGCAAAACGTCAACAGCAGTAGCAGCACATCAACTGTGACGAAGGTGGAAGGTGGTCCCTCGGACAGACCGAAAGGTGACCAGGAGAAAGAAAGTGAGGAACAGAAGAAGCAAAGAAGAGACATGAAGAAGAAAAAGAAGGAGGAGAAGAAGAGGGAGAAGAAGGAAAAGAAGAAGAAGAAAAAAGAGAGCAAGAGGGAGAAGGATGAGAAGAAGGAAGGAAAGCTGGAGGAGAAGAAAAGCGTGGAGCGGGAGAAAGCCGAAGAACAGCGGCGCCTGGAGAAGGAAAAGCTGGAGCGAGAGAAAGCCGAAGAACAACAGCGGCTAGAGAGGGAAAGAGTGGAACGGGAGAAAGCCGAAGAACAGCAGCGCCTGGAGAAGGAACGGCTGGAGCGGGAGAAGGCCGAAGAGCAGCAGCGCCTGGAGAAGGAAAGGCTGGAGCGGGAGAAGGCCGAAGAGCAGCAGCGCCTGGAGAAGGAACGGCTGGAGCAGGAGAAACGCGAAGAGAAGCAGCGCCAAGAGAAGGAAAGGAAGGAGTGGGAATTGGCAGATGAGAAGAAGCGCAAGGAGGAAGAAAGCAAGAAGCAAGGAGATGTGAAAGGGGAAATGGAAGATGAGGGGGATGAGAAGAGCAGGAAGAGAAAGAAGAAGAGAGAAAAGAAAGAGAAGAAAGAAGGCGTGGCTTCCGGGCATAAGAAGCATAAGAAAAAAAAGAAGCATAAGAAGAAAGAATCCAGCAGCAGCAGCAGTGATTGACCTTTGCGCTTTATATACAGCCGTACTTATATACACTTAAGAAAAGGAGTGGATCACTTACACTTTCTTATTTACATCGTATGTAAATTTTCAGTCTTATACACTGCGCGACAGGAGTAGATTAACGTACATACATCCTTATGTACATCGCATGTGAACTTTCAGTTATATTCACTGCGCGATAGGAGTAGATTATGTACACATTACTGTGTAAACTGCGCTTAGTTTTAGTGTAGCACTCAAATATGTAAACTTGGGACACCTTTTTCATTACCTATCAGTACTTCAGGGACCTGTTTAAGGAACATTGTTGGTCGTTCTTGCACAAGGCAGTAAACTTTTTATGTAAAAAGGGTTTGCGTACTTGATTACTAAATAAGCGTTGAGTAACGATCGATGTGCTGCTATCAATTGAGCAGTATACATCACGTAACATATTTCTGGCCAAACATGTGAACTAAGAGATTTGAGCACAAGAGAAGAAGTTTGAAAAATTGGACAACCAGTGCATGAGTCGAACACGCAGCGCCGAACGGGATTACGCCTCTCTTAGCGGACGTCCCACCTAAATGCACAGCTCAATTTTTCAAATCTCGCTTCTTGTTCTCATCGGTGGGCTAGTATGCACTGAGAATGCGAAATGTTTTTCTACTTTTTTCATCTAGTAGATTACACGGGAAGAGTGTATCGAGTTGAGTAGATTATAATCTTCTGCTGTACTGACGGACTGGAGATATGGCAAAGGACTAAGAAGACGTTCTATGGTGAACGAAGTCGAAGAGAATGTTCTAAGGTGAACAGAGTCTATGACAGGAAGGAGGATTTGGATTTTAAAGAAGACGTTCTATGGTGAACGAAGTCGAAGAGAATGTTCTATGGTGAACAGAGTCTATGACAGGAAGGAGGATTTGGATTTTAAAGAAGACGTTCTGTGGTGAACGAAACTGAAGAGAATGTTCTATGGTGAACAGATGGTATATTGAAGAAGATTACGGGTCTGTGTGAAGAAGGGATCGCTTCAACAATTCGTCATGGCTAACATTATTGACGGTAGTGTGAGAAAAGGTATTGCTGATGACAATGAAGAGGAGTCACTGTGGAGACCGGAACCGGAAGAAACTCATCATCTTGCTGCTGACTTCAAGAGCATTGGAGGACTTTCCACCCAACTGCGTCAGCTGAAGGAAATGATTATACTGCCTATTCAGTATCCAGAAGCTTTGCAGAAACTGAAAATCGTTCCCCCGAAAGGAGTGCTTTTCTATGGCCCACCGGGAACTGGAAAGACACTAACAGCTAGAGCATTGGCTAAGGAGTGCAGCCGGGGTGGAAATGAGGTCTCGTTCTTCCTGGTCAACGGAGCAGACTGTCTTTGCAAGTGGTTAGGAGAATCGGAGAAACGACTGAGGCAACTGTTTCAGAAGGCGTCGGACTGTTCACCATCGCTAATTTTCTTTGACGAACTTGATGGATTGGCTCCAACGAGGAACGAACAGCAAGATCAAGTTCATACAAGTATGGTCAGTACGCTACTGTCGCTGATGGATGGTTTGAATAACCGAGGAGAGGTGATTGTTATCGGGGCTACTAACCGTCCGGACGCATTAGATCCAGCTTTACGGAGAGCAGGAAGGTTCGACCGAGAGATCGGATTCTTCCTACCAAACAAAGAAGCGAGATATGCAATTCTCAAACTACACACGAAAAATTGGAGCCCTTGTCCTGAGAATGCGACTCTGATCAGCCTAGCGGATGTGACTGGTGGGTTCAATGGTGCCGACCTCAAAGCAGTTTGTGCTGAGGCAGCCTTCACTTCTCTTCGACGCCTCTACCCTGAGATCTATGGACATAAGCGAATTTCTGATGTGAGTTTCGACAAACTTGTGGTCACACGAGAGGATTTTGAAATGGCAGTCCAGTCTTTCACTCCCAGTTCCAACCGGTCCAGCAACTTCATCAGTAGACCACTCAGCAAAACGCTGAAATTTCTACTGCAAGATCAGCTGGAAGAAGCAATGCGACTTATCCCAGGCGGCTACAAGAATGGAAGCGAGTGTGCAGATGAGACCCGCAGCGCATCTGTAGCACCGCCTACCACAATACTGCTTTGTTCCCCTACTGCCGGTTATGGAGTGACCAATGCATTGGCTCCTGCAATTTTGGATGCACTGCGTCCCCTGCCAACTCACTCTTTGGCCCTGTCACAGCTTTTCCTGACTGGCAGCGGTGGAAGTCCAGAAGTCTCTGTTGCGAATGTACTGAAAACTGCCGTGGGTCAGGCAGGCGCAATGGGTAGTAGAAAGGTACCGACGATTCTGTACTTACCCGACATTGAGCAGTGGATGGAGAGTGTACCACCATCTGCATTCGAAATCCTTCTCTCATCATTCCAAAGCTGGGACTCCACCATCTCAATTCTACTCATATCTACTGCACACAGGTTAGCAGTCTAGTTGTGCCATTCGAACTTACATATGTATGCAATGTAAAAAAAAGAATACACTAAGATGCACAGTAGAATACAAATATAAGTACTTACTAAAGCTTACATGAGAAAAACTTTTACACTGAAACGAAGCAGTGTAACATTTATTTATACACTGCTATTTATGAAATATCTATTGCTAAATGCATAAAGGTACAGGAATACTAATATTGCACTACCTCTTTTAAGACTACCGGTGGATCTCAGAGAGAGTGTTATCAACCTGTTCAAGCCGGAGAACATATTGCGAGTTTCCGTCCTTTCGGAGAGAAGCAGAAGGGATCTTTTGCAATGGTTGCTGCTGGAAGAAACGATGCGCCAACCAACCAAACTTTTGGACTATCAGCTCACTGAAACTGAAGAAGTGGATGGTGAAGAAGAAGGGGAGCGGAAGCATGATGACTGCACTGGGAGTGCATCAGTTGACAGAAACACTGAGCAACAGGAGTGGAAAGAAAAAGTGGCGGCTTTGCGTGAAGAAGAGAGGCTAAAGCTGAGAAAGTTGCGTGTATACCTTCGCGATGTACACAACAGACTGGTGAAGGATAAGCGATTCGAAGTCTTCTGCAAACCGTTGCCCATCGGGAAAGAATCATCGAACAACTCCTTGGACTTGACCTTGATGATGGAGAAAATCGACAAGCAGGAATACTTCAGTTGCGAGTCATACCTTGCGGATATCAAAGCCATTGCGAAGAACTTCCTCTCCGCTTTAACGAATGATGACTACAAGGCAAAAGCAATGAGACATCGTGCTCATGGTTTGTACGATGAGGCACAAGAAATAATCGAAGAGGAGTTGAACAAGCAATTCGACCAGGATTTGAAAGCAGTGCAACGAAAGCGCAAGGAACTTGGAGACGGGGATAATTCTAAGTTGATGGAAGACCCTTTCCTTGAGGTCAGCCAACCAGAAACTTCTCCCGTCATCCCTACGAAAATGCAGCAGCTAATAGAAGAAAAGTCCACTGGTAGCATGCCAGTAGACAGGAGCTATGGGTTCAGCAGTCAAAGGCAGACGCGAAGTCAGGGTCCTCCTCCATCGGCAGTGGAGATTTTACGTGTCCCTTCCGAATTTGAGCATTCCTATTGCCCTCCGAAGAAGAAAGTGAAAACAGAGAGTGGCATTACATTGCTTCCCCGCAGTGAATTGGAATCGGCAGTTGAATTTGGAGTCAGAAAGACGGAGGGCTGGACTGCTGTACAGATGGAATCCGCGGTTTTGCCCATTCTCAACGTGGTTAGTGCATCTCTGCATACCTGTGATAGAACTGAGATGTGCAGGGAAATAATTTCATCAATCCACTCTTGGTGATCGGCTGTAAACTGTCTGACCAGTAAACTGTTCGAGATTGGTTAGCAAACTGTTTCTGATGAGTTGACGACAGTGGTACCAACCACACCGATGGTGTACTTTTACTCCAGTAGTCATATCTCACTTCACACATGTAATTTGAACTCTTATGTACTAAGACCCTGTAGGATAGGCAATGCCGCGTCAGCGGGTTAGGCTGTCGAAAGCGGAGAAACAGCTCCGTGACCCAGACGGCAACACCTCAGAAGAGAGGCGAGAGAAGTGGACAACAGATGAACGGCCCACAAGTGAACACGCTGGACCATTCCACCCTAGCCGTGCACCTGGTCCCCATGGGTTCAGGGAGAGCAATCCTTCCGCCACCTCCGCCTTCCTGCAGCTTATGAAGAATGGACTAAAGGTGCTTGCATACTACAACATGTGAGATGAATACAGTATGTACAGTATATCGCACTGTGTGCTGTTCACCATTCTGTAGATAATGTTGCGTGAAACCAATCGCAGAGGTCGTTTGAAGTTTCCTGGTAAATGGCGAGTGCTTAAGTTTGGTGAATTCATGATTTTTATTGGCCTTCTTCTTCTGATGGGTGCTAGTCTTCGCCCAAACTACAGGTCAGGAGTTTACTGCCTTGAACTTGTAACACTCGCAAAAACACTTATGCCTGTGGAGAGGAAATGTTGAATGGGCTGTAATGAAAGTAAAAACTGCTACCTTTTTAGAGAATATTGGACACACAGTGCCATAACTGGAATGAATTTCAAGAAGTTTATGTCGCTGGACAGATTTCAGAAGATTTTGCGCTCTACCCACTTCGAAGTAATGTGCGTCCTAAAAGCATGCTTACCTTGAGTGCCTTGTGTATCGCTATTATTGCGCTTTAGTAATTATTGATCATTTTTCATTGTCAAGGATCCCACAGAAGCAGACAACGCGGAAGTAGTGGACAAGGACGATGATGAGCAGGATGAGGAGTCGAGCAAGAAGAAGAAAAAAAAGGATCCCCTTCGAAAGATAAGAGGGTTTTTCGATGCCTGCATGGCGTCCTTCAGGGAGCATTGGCAGTGCTTCAAGCACATCGCGATAGATGAGGGTAAGATATGGAATAAGGCACTTTCGCATAATACACTGATACGACATAGAAAACTGATTATACTGCTCCCTAAAAGTCACACTTATCATTCTAGCCATGATCAAGTTCCTCGGAAAATGTATTTTGCGATGCAAAGTTCCAGGAAAACCACATCCAGTTGGACTGAAAGTAATATTCCTGTCTTGTAGACTTTGGCATGCATCCTATGAAACACAGTACACTCCTGCAACACTCGTGGTAAAATTGCTTAGGTTTACTGCTGCAATGACGCCACGAATGGTTACACTGTTGGCGGCATAATGCACTCTCCCAGTTGCGGTCATTGGGCAAGTTTTCCGTTGGGTGAGACGCCCAGTGAGCCAATCACATTCAGCTACGTGAACAATCTCCTGTACACTTGTGATCTATACGACCAAGGGTAAACTATTGCACTGCGATAAGACAGTAGACTAATCTACTGCACGTGCTCAGTGGAATACACCAAAAATACTGCTAATTTCATTGCTTTTTTTAAGGTACCGCCTATTTCTGGACTCCTATTACACACATCTCATCCTGGCTCTTCGTCTGTTGAAAAGGGAGGTGTACTGCTGTGGTACAACTAAAAATGCTTGGGGGGTACCGATTGAGTTCATCGACAAGAAGAGTGCAATGTCTACGTCACTGGTGCAGGGCCAGTGCGCTGTGTTGTACTCCGGCGACGCCACCCTTTACAATTGGAAAGACAATTCCAACGTTCGAGTTATACACACGTAAGCATAGACTGCTGAGATGTCTATAGGTTGGAGTGGATTAATCGCCTCTCACTTAGTAGGAGATAACAGATAGTAGGTAGGGTTGATTATAGGCTGCCAGATATGCCGCATCAAATGGTAGCTTGTGAACGCCAGAAGAAGGACAAGAAGAAAAAAGATGCGGAGTGGGAACACATGAATCTGCCCCAGCCCCTCGCTATCTCATACTACATCAGATTCATGGGTGGTACCGACCGTTTGGGTTTCCTGGCTCAGAAAGTGGGTCGAGGCTTCAAGAATAAACGGTGGTATATGCCTGTATGTCAGTGGTTGCTGAATGTGGCTGTCGTGAATGTCTACTGCGTCAGACAAGCTCTCATGCCTCCTGGCAGGAAAAGAAGGAAGTATCGCATGCAAGATGTAATGCGTGAAATCGCAGAAGGACTACTGAACATTGGTGTGGAAATGACGGAAAATCAGAAGAAGATGGGAAAGAAAAAACTGCGCTCAGGTGTACAGCAGGTCTCCAGTGACATTCTGACAAACAAGGCTTACTACGCGGAAAATCGACTGGTACATGCGCCCGTAAGAATAGGAGAAGATCATAGGAAGAACAGGTGGCGGTGTCGCACTTGCACGAGCAAAGGCAAACGTCGCTGGACGTCATGGAAGTGTGAGTTTTGTGAACAAGGGTTCTGCTTGGACTGCTTCACGGACTACCACAAGCGGGCCAAACTGATTTAGCTACCCGTTATGGAAATACAACAATAACACAAGATGCACCAGTGTATAATAGAAGAGAAAACAGAAGATTATACTGAAGATTGTAGTAGAAGAATGTTAAAGAAGAATGTAAGAAGAAACAGAAGAGTGTAAAAAAAGAATTGTAGAAGATAGAAGATGGTGGAGAAGATGGTAGAAGGTAGAAGATGGTGGAGAAGACAGCAGACAAGATGAACAGTGGATGACTATGAATAGCTCCATAACAAAAGAAAGGAAAAACCTTGACTTGGATTCTACTTGGAAATAACAGTGGATTTTTTTTTAAAAACTGCAAAATATTACAATTGTTCCCTGTATGAATAATCGAAATAAAATATTTTTACTATTGTTGAATTTTCTTTCCCTTGCAGTTGGGGTTACCAAAGTACTGTCCCCTGCCATACTTCTATACATTTTAAAACAGACACTACAGCTTTCTGCTAACTACACTTACCCTTAGTAACCTTCCAGCTTCATCAACAGTCAGTCTTCACTACCAACATCACTCATACGTCATCAACCAGCACTGCTGAAGAAAGAAATGGCTTTTTGCATCAAATGCAAGGCGAAAGAGGAAGAGAAGAAACACAGGGAGAAGTGGTTGCTGTTGAAAGATGATGCTCCGTACATGGGAAGTTGGAAGCCTATCATCTACTCCGGCCAGCAATATCGAGTGGACAGAAGAGTGTGGGAACAGAATCTGAGAGAGCCCATCTGGGATTGCGCCATCTACCCCATGGAGTACCGACGTCTTCCGTTCACAGAACTGCACTTGACAATCGACGAAGGCGGACTCATTCCGATAAGTTTTCAATTATTTAAACCATTCCTACTATCTTGGAAAATACATAATTACACTAGTTACACTTTATAATACTACTTTTACATAATGGACAAAGAACTAGTCGAAAATACCATTCCGCCCTACACTGCTCCTTTATAGTATACAATTCATTTCTGTTTCTATTTGCAGGACCAGTATCCTGACTTCGAAATCGCGTCGTTTGAGGGTTCCACCGTGCACATCACGCTTCAGCACCAAGAGGACAACTACCACAACATCACTAAAGACCTCGAGTACTTCTACTCGCACATGGGCCCTAAGAATCCGGCGATGGGCGACTACTCGGTCCCAGTGGAGTTCTTACAGAAGGGTCTTCCGGTGGCTATCAGTCGGTGGGTAACTAACGAAACAGAAAGTGCAGCCTAAAAAAAACAGCAGAGAACATGGACCAGCATTTAGCTAGTTAATCAGTGACAACTAACAATGATCTACTGCTATTTTTGGTAACTTTAGCCCAGCTGGTCCAACGTCTCGGGCTGTGATCAAGCAACTGCCAACGGACATCAACTCCAACGATTGGGTGTATCTCTTCGAGGAAGACACTGGCAAATTCATTTGGAGGCGCAAACAAGATCTGAGGTACTGCCTACTACAGGATAAGAGCTTCCAACACTTTAGAATTGAGTTACAGTACTGAGTAAACAGCATTGAGAGTATAGTACAGAGTATAAAGTTTCCATCACATCCAAATGTATCAGTAATTAATTGCAATGTTCCTACTTCTTTTTTAGACTGCTGCCGAAATATTTCACTCGTCATACCCCCGCACTCAGCATACCTCTGAAGCTGTACGGCATCAAGCCGAATGGGGATGGATGGGACGATGCGGCGAAAGTAATGTTACACTGCTCAAAATGAGTAGAACAAAATGGTACACAACCATTGACAACTGAACTTCTTTTACATACAGAACTTCCTCTGCTCTCAAATCGAGCAAGGCCGGGGCCTCGACAAAGTGCGAATCAAATTCTTCAACATCAGTGAAGATGGGCGATACTACGGCAGAGTGATGCGGATCATGCGCACTTGCTACCCCTTATTCATGGTCGATTACTCCGAGGCGATGTTGGCAGCAGGCGTGGCGCAGGAGGATATCGAAGGATTGGCTCCGAAAGAAGTGGGAGAATAGGTTTTAGAAACTTTGTGCCTGTGCAGTAGAACGAGTTTGCATTCTGATTCGTGGATAAGTTTCTGCAAATGCTAAGATTTGAAGAGAAGGTACGTATGTTCTCTGATCGCCAGGAACAACTCTGTTTAATTGAATCAAAACCGTTGTAGAATTCGTACACTAGTCTTATTCTTCTGTCATGTTTTCCCAAGTAGTGTTCGACTACTTACTATTAGTAGTTCTGTAACTATTTGAAAACCTCAGAATGGATGCTGTTACACCCTTTCACTTCACTCTGTTATACTGTTAAGGTATTCTGTTATACTCTTCCACTTTACTAATTACTCTGTCATGCTACTCAGTTTGATTATTACGCTGCAACACTGTTACGATACTCTGTTAGCCTACCTTTGTTATACTCTTCTACTCTAGTAGATTGCACAAGCTACTTTAATAATACACTGCTTCATTTTTCTGGGTAAATTAAGGTAATTATCGACATCGCTCTCACCATAATTATGTTTTTTCATTGAAGTAGATCTATGTTGCTCTAATTTTTCATTGAAGTACATCTAAGTTTAGCAATGATGCTTGTTGCAGTATTAGTTGCATATTACGGTCTATCTACTACTGTCAGGGAGTGTAATATTATTTGGAAGAACTAATCGACATACTACTACAGTCGGTGCAATGTCTTCAAGTGCTAGTAGTGTCAAGAAATGTATGGCGCAATGCCTAAGTGATACGGTTGGAAAATTACGGTCTATCTACTAGTGTCAGGGAGTGTAAAGTTAAGGAAGTGTACGGTGCAATGTCTTCAAGTTCTACTAGTGTCAGGAAGGAAGTGTAATTTTGAGGAAGTGTATGGCGCAATAAAGAAGTGAAAGAGATATGCACCCGCCGTAAAATAAAAGGTAATACATCACACTTGTAATCAACAGTAGATCAAAAAAAACGAGAAAAGACTACACTTCTAGTAATATGGAGATCAGTAGAGTATCAAATCATTACACTAGAACAAAGAAAGAGATAATAAAATATAACATCATTATACTAGAACAAAGAAGCAGGTAAAAAAATACAAAATTAATATACTACGAAATATTTGAAGATCAAATAACACAAGATGTGCACCCGCCCTAAAATTTTTCAAATAAATTGCTTGCTGAATCATCGAAAAAACATCGATTAAAAAGAACACGAGAAAAATTGGTGAGAAATAAAAAATTCAAAAATTTAGGTTTAAAAAAACACTAAAATCTACTAAAATTAAATATGCACTTGCAGTAGATCGCTCTACTACTTTCTAAATTCTACTAAATGCTAGGGATGGGTAAGGGGATATTACAGACACATTTTATTCAGATAGTACAGGGTGTCTCACGTAGACCTCCCTAACGATCCAGCCTTATAACTTCCGTATTACAGGAGGTATCAAGCTCAAATTTTGTCCCCAGAAACCCAAGAAAATAGGAAACTTTGTGGCAAAATTTGAGCCAGATAGGTCAACTAGGGATGAAATTACAAGCTTGCAAAGTTGCGACCACGTTTTTCAACATTTTTAAATCAGTGGTGCCACTATTGACCTCGACAGTTCCTTGGACGCTGTAGGCGCGGTAATCGCCTCTATTTTTGAATCCTTTGTGTTCCGGACTGTGGTGACGTTTAGCCATTGTTGTTCCTTCACATTGCCATGTTGGATGAGCTGCTTTGACCATGCTGAGCAGAAAATTCTAATCCCAAAACCATGCTCAGTGCGGAAAATGATGAAAACAGGGTCCAAAATTTGCAAGTCTGTAATTACGTTTGCAGAGGGCCTATCTGGCTCAAATTTTGTCACAAAGTTTCCTATTTTCTTGGGTTTCTGTGGACAAAATTTCAGTTTGATATCTTTTGTAGTAGGGAAGTTATAAGGCTGGATCATTAGGGAGGTCTACGTGAGACACCCTGTATATGTAATGTATGTAGCTTACGTTATGTTACGTACTTACATAATTACGTATGTACTGTACATAGGAACTGTGGGCGTGGGGCAAACCCGGTCACCCATGCTCCTTTGAGCTTGCTGTTGTAGCAAATATAATGGAACAAAAAATGTAGCCATTTGAAAGAGGAAGTCAGAAAAGTTTTGACCACTTGCCGTCTGCGGCGTGTTCGGATCTGAATAATTTTGCGCCATGAAAAAGCTGAGACTTTCAGGATTAGCGTCAGCTAAGTTTCGTAGCTCTGGTGGAAGCTGTTGGGCAAAGCCCGCGGATAAGCTTTGCTGCCCTATTTCCCAGTACTAAAGCTCAGTTGCGCACTCTCTTTACTCTCTTGATGCTTGTCTCAATCGGTCCATTGATTGCTGAGATATGCCCCGCTTTGAAACTTAGGCGGTCGGATATTCCCATGGCCGGGTTTACCCCATGTAGCCTACACCATTTTATCACAATGCACCTTTGTCGACAAGTGGTCAGTTGTTGCAAAAGTGTTTGTCTCCTCTGTGCGAGACATGTGTCCATTTGGCTACAGGTACATTGTTGAATCTGGCTCCTCTGAAACAAAATTATTCAGGTACTCAAAATATTATCATGTAGGCTAATAATTATCAGGCTGTAAATAAGTAGGAGGGTACTGTGGGGTAAACCCGGACAACTAGTATATCTCAGCAACCATACGACCGATTGAGACAAGTATTCTACCAATCAATTCCATGAACTCTCCCCTTTCAAGTGAGCAACCATGTTGCATGTTCATCATTTGCTGAAGCGTCAAGTACAGAAAAGCTTAGGTGTCCGGGTTTACCCCGTGTCCGGATTTACTTCGTACTATAATAATGCTTCATTACAGAAGGTGGAGTGATGGCCGCCAAGAAGATTACTATTATGAGACAGTCGGCAGTGATTGAAGAAAGCATATTATTTTGAAATGGCAAGGAAGCTGCTGGCCTAGTGGGACCTGTTTCAATCTATAATTTTTGCCCTATTTGAACCGATCGTAGACAAGACAAGACACTACTGGAGTGGAATAGTTGAGCTGGATCAGTCTCGGTACTTCACTTTCATCTCTGTTCTGCTTTTTATTGTGACGAATGCACAATGCAGAGGATTTATCTGAAAATCCGGCAATTTTGCTGATGGAACCAGATTTTGTGTATATTCTCTCAGCTAAGTTGACGGGAGCACTGAAAAGAGCTTTTCATCTTTGCTGTTTTGTGTATTTTCTTTGCTCAGCTGACATTACAATACATCATTGCAGATGTAAATGAAGAGGTAGGTTCTGGGTTTTTATGACTGCGTAAATTTAGCATGAGGACAGTAGGACACTTCAACTTACATGCGAAATGGGGATTTCTACCTTTCTACGTACATACATAGAAGGCCTATATTCAAACAATTACTGTACAGTGCATATTTTTATTGTACTTTTTATTTTTATACACAGTGGCTTAGTGCAAAATAAAGAAACCATCCCTGGCGCAGATTCGCCCCATTATAATGGGTTTTTAAAATAACCAATTATTTGGATACCCAATTATTTGGGTTTTACCCCGTTAGGTTCCGAGTGGGACGTATACGTCCCGCTCTTATTTTTTGGAAATATCTCGTGCTAATGACACCCATGTGCCAATTTTTTTTATTCATCACGAATGCAATTTTTACATCGTTTAAAAATTTTTCGTCTAAGTTGGTAACGAGAAGTAAGGTTCTGAAAAAATAGTTCGTGCAAATTTTCCAGGTCACTTTTTACTACGTAGTGTTAATTATTAGCACGAGTTATTTGTTGGTTTTGGAAATTGGATTACTTCGTGTAAATTATTAACATGAGATAATGGTGGCAATGGTGGCACAAAATACTTTTTGTCTTTATGTCATTTTTTACCTCGTGCTATTATTTAGCACGACTTATACCAAAACTGATTACCTCACATGACTTATTTGCACGATATATTTGCTCATGACTCTACTTCGTGTTATCAACTTCAAAAATTTTCTTACATCATGTTAGCCAAATAACACGACATATTACACGTGTGAAAAAATCGGTAACACGAACTGTCAGCCACATTTACACATAGTGTTAAATAACCTCACAGATAGTTTCATAGTAACACGAGATATTGCTCAGAATAGCGCGACATAGCACAGCGACCCTAACGGGTTACGAAACCATTACATTGGGTTTTACGAAACCATTAGGTATAATGGGTTTTGCGAAACCAAATAATTGGGGAAACCCAAATATTTGGGTTCGTGAGACCCATTACAATGGTTTCGTAAAATATCGATTTTTACGAATCCATTACTTTGGGTTACCCCAATTATTTGGTTTCGTGAAACCCATTGTAATGGTTTCGTAATACCCAATTTATTGGTTTCATAAAATCCAAATATTTGGACAACCATTATAATGGTTTCGTAAAACCCAATGTAATGGTTTCGTAAAACCCAAATAATTGGGTATCCAAATAATTGGATATTTCAAACACCCATTATAATGGGGCGAATCTGCGCCAGGGATGGTTTCTTTTGTTTTCACTAAGCCGTCCATTCTTCCCCTAAGCAGAGTTATATATTTTTGGTGGTATGTGCAGTAGAGTGTATGTATGTACCAACAGATCACAAAGAACGAATTCTTGGTTAGTTAGGCAGGCCTCTGTACGTACAAGTACATCACAATGACAATATTACTACAACAAACTACTTCACATCAAGATTAACTTTGCTTTTTCTAGCTACTTTTCATTTTTTGTTCTTCATTTTTATATTCTTCATATTTTTTGTACTTTTTGTGCTTGTCATGATCGCCTGGTTTCTCAACTGAGCAGGAAAATCCTTCTGTTATACAACATTAGACAGCTACTCCTATACACCAAGCTACTATGCCTATAAAGCTTAGCTGAGAATGTCTTTTCTGAGTTCTGAGAAGTCTGTTATACAACATTAGACAGCTACTCCTATACACCAAGCTACTATGTATGCCTATTAGCTTAGCTGAGAATGTCTTGTACTAGAATAACCCTGATTTGACCGCGATTATACCCTAAAACAATTACTTTTGACCTCAAAAACATGCCTCTACACACCTCTCAAAAACATAAATTTTGTCTTATATGGGGCTATACACCCAAAAATATGGTATCAGTGCGAGCGACACAGACGTTGACGACACAATGGGACGACACAGTGGATGTGCGTGCAGTGCCTACAACATAAGGTAAATATGTACATACAGTACAGTACAATATGCGCCCACGACACGAGACAGACGACGTGCAAGCAGTCTCACATCACGTCAAGCCGTAGCTGAGTGGTGGTAGTGGTAGGGGTTGTGGGATTGGGGTTGGGGTGCGGCTGATGGATGGGATTGATTGTCTAGAAACTTCTTGCCGCGAATGGTGGCCCAGGCTGCTCGACGAAAGTTGCCACTCACCAGTATGTAGGTGAACACGTTGAGGCTGGCCTGAGCGGTCCAGCACCAATCCGTGGCGTATCGCTTCAGTTGGATGAGATGCCGCGGTGTCCGTAGTCCTGTCAGCAACTTGATGGTGGAGGGAACAGTGCGGGGGATGTTTCCCAACATGACAAGGAAACACATGCACAGGGTCAGCTTTGTCAGCAGGCTCATGTTGACTATGTTCTGCTGCTGCTGCTGCTGGTGGTGCTGCTCTTGATGACCTGGAGCCACTTGTAGGTGTTGTAAGCGCTTGGTGCGTTTCCAGTAGACCAGCAGGAGGGTGATCGTGGCTACAAATAGAGAGAAAGCGGCACCCGCCATGGCGACATTGGCGATCCACTCTATGGCCTTTCCAAAGGTACTCCATCGAACAGCATTGGTTATGACCATCGGTTTCCACACTGTGACAACACCGTGCTCTGTGGTATTGAAAAGGTAGGGGAGCGCATCGGGCACGGAAAAGATACGCGTGTAGTACACGTGGCCCGCGAAAATGACACCCACAATAGTGATAGAAGCAAGAAAAGCCTTGCGTTGCGTCGCACTCACGGCCTTAAAGCGAATGGGAAAAGCAATCGCAAAAATGCGCTCTAGTGCCACGCCAAAAAGCATGCAGGAGCTGAGTAGGACAAAAGCATGATTGCCTGGCTCGCACACATGAAACGCGAAGAGGACGCGCCATCGACTAAATTCCCACCAGTAGGCGGTCGGGATGGGCTCATTGATCTTGGGACGCTGCTTCAGCTTGTACGCAGTGAAACCCGATCCCCACTGGAACCCAACGATTCTGCCAGCTAGGCTGAGCAGCTCCAGACAATCCACAACCATGATGATGGCGTGAAAAACAAAGATGATCTGATGGGAGAAGTGACGCCAGATGACAAAGATGAAGAAAGCGTTACCCAAGATGCCTATGACGATGATGAGCGGCAAGGCGCCAAAGTAGGTGAAGAGCCAGAATGGGGTGGGCTGGTAGATGCTGTTGTCCGCCTGCCTTATGTCCATGCCACCACTGGACACTGCACCTTCCATACTGGAGTTACTGGGGTTCATCTTTGGACCTTCCTTGTGGGGTTTTCCTTGCACTCGTTTCCGTCTTCTTTTGAAGTGAGCTGCGTGTGCGTGTGGCATCCTTCCTCATGGCATCGCATCCAATAAAAAGAGTCGCCCGAGGTTATTTTTTCAAATAACACTTTCCTAGTAGCAGCTGTTTTTGTAGAGGTCTTACGGGTACCGGACCTAATTGAATTGAGTATTTTTTTGTAATTTTCTGAGAAATAGAAGGCAATTATTTTTGATTTTGACAGGCACATGAATATCAAGCTAATGTTCCTACATGAGGCCGAGTTGACCAGCTGGAGCTTGTATATTTTCTTTTGAACCTTACATACTTTACACAAAGTTACCTTATTATGTTTTAGGAGGATAACCATTAATTTGCCCCTTTCTTTCTCTTCCAACCATGGGGGACGGCCGTACGGGTACGGGTACGTACGTACATGTGTAAAATAGGTAAATGCATTCAGTAAATTCCTGCTACTCGACCCGGAACCGGACGGAACCCTCGGGTACACGATATTCAAACCCGGAGCCGAACCCGCAAAATCGAACCACCGACCCTTGAGACCTCTATTGTCTTTTTGTTCTTTTCAAGAAATTAAACCTTGATCATCGGCTGCGATAATATTTATTATTTTGTCAATGAAGCGGCAGGTGTAATTTTTGATTGCATCAATCTGCCATTGCGCCTTTTCAGCACCATTCATGACAAAAGATTAAAAGACGCAACGGAGAAGTTGAGACCTAAAGTATACAAAATGTCAAGCCGCGGTATTAAGGGTTTTCCTCATGATCACAAAAGGCCGGACCGTCTCTTGTTTCGTCCGGCCTAAAAATCCCGGAAGACCCTTCTTGTGCTGTGCACCGTGCCTGTATTTATATGGACCTACATGTAAGTAGGGCACGTGCGTAGACCACTCCCAAGCCATTATATTCAAATATGCCTTTCGTTTGTCACTTTTAGGCAAGCCAGTTGGCTTGCTTACCGTAACCAAACCGTGTGTTTTAGTGGGCGTAATTCACGCCGTTTCTATGTGTGGTTTATTACTTGAGTAAAAGTGTTTTCTTTTGTGCATGTACCACCAAACACAAAATATCATGGGAATACTTGCAAAAACGCAGGAAGAATCTCGCATAATGGCATCATATTAGGCCAGAAAAACGCATTTGTTTGTTCTTTTTAGGATTGTTTTTAGGATGGGGAGGGATATTTTAGGCAGATAATTCAAGGAATCATGGAAGAATAACCAGCTGTGAGTAGGAGGAGCATCAAAGTCGTCATAATCAGCGTCCCCAAGCCACAGAAGAGCTGGAAATGGAGGAGAATGAGAATCTGACAGCTTCAGCACCCCTCGAAAATGAAGAGAATCAGTCAATATCGCAGGATAAGCAAAGCTCTTTTTGTTGCAGGCATTGCAGAAAACAGGAGCACAAGAATAAACGGGCTTATCAAAGACACACACGACTTTGCAGGGGCAAACACGAAAATTTTGCCTGCAACTTTCATGAAAAATGCATGGAAACCTGTGTTTCGATCTGTGCTTGTCTGTGTGAGCATATATGTGCATGAAAGAAAACCCACCTCATCATTGAAATCAATCTTCAGTTCCTTTGCCTCAGCCTTTTGTGTGCTTTGCAGTTCAACTTTGAGAAAATCTCTTTTCCTTTGCATCACTTTCAGTTCGTCCCCTGACAGAATTTTGCCTTCCTAGCCACAAATACTCTCTCTCCCAGCCATATTTCTCCTCAATCATCACAAGCAATATCAAAAAGTTCCGTCTCATGTTTCACTTGTGCACATGGACAAACTATTTTGCGCAATGCACAAACGTCACAATGCCTAATAAAATCTTGACTAAAATGGTAAACAAAAAAGCTACGAGGCGTACCCCAAACGAAAGACATATTAGTACTAGGAACTGGCTTGGGAGTGACAGTTGCGAAAAGGAGAGGTCGCTCGCGCCGTACTTTCTAGCGGCGTGGACCGCTGCGTAGGTTTATATAATACAGAGGTCTGCAAAGGCATGGTGCACAACGATATGGCGGACAGATGGAAGCAGCTTATCAGAGATGAATATTATAGCCCATACTGAATATCGTTGGGCCGCTAAGTATTTGGTGGTGCTTTGACGAGTAGGCCACGGATCACATTTATACTGTTTGTAGGTGCACCGGATAGCATAGGGTGAGACACACTATCGCTTTCGCTACATACATACCTTGGCGTCGATGCAAACAGACACTATCTCCTCTCCACTGTTAGGAGCTTGATCCATTGCTCATGTAATGGAACAGGCTCCAGCCACTTCGGTAAGAAACACCACTGGGTGTGAGAGGGTCAAAAGGCCCAAAACAGTGCAGTTTTTATGGCTTTAGGGCAAAGTGAATTGAAATTTTGAGGCCTGGCGTACATATGTTGGGTGGTAACCCGCCCGCCACATGCGGATTTTTCATTTGTTATTGTAACTTTGTGGTAACAGTAATAATAATTTTAGTGCGTTTTTCTGAAAGCTCGGTAGATGGCGCGTTCTCGCGCCTCGTGCTGCTAGCAGCGCGTAAGCAAGGAATAGCTGCAAAGAGAGAAGGAGAGAAGGCCATTCAGGAGGTTTTCTCTGTCCAAAGGCTTCTCGTTTCAATTATTGCTCTCAGCTTTCGAATGTTTCCTGCTTCTGCTCTTCATAGCTATTGCCTGTTTACGTCAGCTTCATGTTGCTCAGCTGAGAGCCGGATAATGTCGTATCATCGACGTCATCAGCGTTTCCGTTCCCTCTCGCAGACACGCTCTCGCAATTGTGTCTCGCAGTCGCCGTCTCAATCTGCCAATGACAATAATGAAACGCAGAAGGGACGAACATCCGTCACAAGGAAATCATTCCGCATCTGGTAACCACGCTGAACGGACGTCAGCAGGACATTCTCATCGTCGAAGATATGGGCTGGGTGGTCACGGTGAAAGAATTTCAAAACCCGCTCACCAAAGACGCCGCCAAGAGCACTCTCATCTGACAGGCACATCGTCGCGCTTTGGCTACCCATTCGCTGGATCAGCGGAAGGAGCGTCAGAGACGTTTCACACGGAATCGCCGTTACGTACCACTCCGGAGGCCGTTCATATCAGCAGCAGCGTGGTCGACGCCCGGATCCGGACGCCGCGTGCATCGCCTGCGGCGAGAGAGAGAACAGTGGGAAGACAGCGCCGGCTGCAAAAGGAGACAAGCGTCGCTCCTTAATCTACCCTCAAGCTCGTCTGTAAATAGTTCACGGCTGTAAGCTGTTGTTTGAGCCTTTGTGGGTCTAGGCGCGTGAGCATGAGTTTTTGACAGCTGAGAATAAGGATGAGCCGCAAGATTAATTGTCACCGCTTTTTGCGAAGCTCATAGGACTGTACTGTAGATTGTGTTAGGAGCGAGGTGGCATCTTGGAAGGCGCATGAACGGATAAAAAAGTTTCACTGAAAAAGTGGCAAAATTTGCCGTCATACGCGATAAGAAAAAGGGAAACTTGCGCTGCCACTGTCTTGTTGGTCCACGCATATTACGTGCGGACGCGTGGGTATTATGTCGGCGAACAACACGGTGACCTTAGTCCTTTTTCTACCTCGCCCCCAAGTTTTTGCTTCAAAAGCAATGCGTCAGCTATGTACATAGGACAGGAGCGTCTTTCATCGAGGACTCTTATTAGAGCTGCTGGAATAAAATTGTATGCTACTTTTGCTCAAAAAACCGCGAGTGGTCAACTCATTTTCTGTGGTGGTGAAAGCCTAATGGGAAAAGACGGCTTGTTTTATCAAATTGAAGAAATGTGTACCCAAGCGCCATTTCAAATTGGTAGATTGAAAAGTAGCGCTAGATTACGCCACCCCGAGCGGATTTGCTTGGTATTTTGATATTGCAAAGGGTTATCATCATGTTGACATTCACCCAGATTTTTGGGGTGTATTGCAATTTGGCTGGCCAATTGGCGGTGGATGGCCAATTGGCGGTGGAAAGGAAAGATGCTGTACAGATGTATTTTTGCTATACAGTACTGTGATATGCTTTGGCCTGAGTTTGGGCCTGTTATGTGTTCACGCAGGTGCTCGCCCGTTGGTTGCTCATTGAGAGAGCGTGGCCTAAAGCTGACCCTTTTATTTAGATGATGGCTTTGGTTTAGCAGAAAGCCAACCGGTTGCTCATTAACAAGCCATCACAACGCGGCAGGAGCTAGCAAACAGCCGGTTTTATTACGCCCAAGGATAAGTGCATATGGGAACGCGGCAGGAGCCAGCAGCAGCCGGCTTTATTGCGAAGGCGGATGGAAGTGTATCCAGATCCAGCGAATATTGTGGCTTGGATTTGAGCTTCATTTGGCAAGTTTCTGCTTGATGGCGCCAGAGAAAAAAGTGGACAGCAGCGCGGCTTTGGAATTGGTGCAAAAGACGCTGTAGCGGTCTCACGTTTCACCCTGGGAGCTTTACCATGTGGCAGGGAAGCTGCTGAGTCTATGACTGGTGCGGGGCGATATTTGCCCCATTTTGACGGAGACGCTTTTTGCGGCGATTGCCGAGCAGATTGGATTATTCCTCTGAGGGCGAGAATGATAATGCCGCCCAGCACGTTTTGTGCAATGCAGAGGCTTGAGCAGACGAAGGTGGAATATTCCTCTGAGGGCGAGAATGATATGCCGCCCAGCACGTTTTGTGCAAGTGCAGAGGCTTTGGACGTGTTGTCCTTTTTGAATGGCGATTGCCGAGACCAGCAGAGAATTTGGAGCCTGTACCTGTCTGAGGTGAAGCCACGCCAGCTGGAGGCTGAGAGATCGCCCACGGAGATACAAGTTTTTTTCAGATGCTTGGGGAACTGGCGGAGGCGTTCTTATCGTCGGGACTGACTACAAAGCCCACCTCGTGTGTATGGCAGAGGAGAGAAAGGAAAGCTGGACATGGAGAGAAAGGCATTTTATGCCTAGGGCCTGATAGGTCTGAAAGAGCCCTTGCATGGAAAGTGTGTATGCTGGCATGCAGCTCATCAGGCGGTCTCACATATCGCACAGAAAGGAGGCGTGCGTGCGAAAAGTCCTCAATCAAATGGCTTTGGATTTGTTTGAATTTTGCCGCGATTGTGGATCCACCTTACGTGTGGTGTGGATTAGACAGGCTTACAATACAGATGCCTATGACTTGCGTCGAGTTTTTGATATCGACGATTGGAGAGTGTCTGACGAAGTTTTTGCCCTCGCCCAAAATAACTGGGACCTTTTTCTGTGGTATGAATGTTTCGCCAATTTGGGCATGGCAAAACTGTCTCGATTTAACTCCAGATTTTGGAACTCTCAAATGGAGGCAGTCGACGCTTTTACACTGCTTTTGGGACACGGGGAGTTCAACTGGATGGTTCCTCCCCCTTGCATGATCGTTAAAGCGATAAAGCATTTCACTCAGTGCAAAGCAGTCGGTTTTTTTTCATACTGTCCGAATGGCCAAGTTATCATTTCTGGCCCATCTTTTTCCAAAAGGAAAGCGCAGCAAGAACCCGCTGGCGTCATGCAAAAGGTCCAAGTTTTTGGCACTGGGCAAATATTATTATATCCTAGCCTGCACACAGCCCAAGTCAGGCTTTGCGCCCGCGAACTTCAGCAGTTATTTGCTTCTGGTTGTCGCCAACGCTTCGTCGCGTTCTAAACTCTGACAGTATTCATATCCTACCTTTCCTTGTGAAAATAAAAATTTTCATTTGTAAGAAAAAGAGCACTAAAATTATTTATTGCGAAGTGAATACGAAGAAATAATAATAATTTTAGTGCGTTTTTCTGAAAGCTCGGTAGATGGCGCGTTCTCGCGCCTCGCGCTGCTAGCAGCGCGTAAGCAAGGAATAGCTGCAAAGAGAGAAGGAGAGAAGGCCATTCAGGAGGTTTTCTCTGTCCAAAGGCTTCTCGTTTCAATTATTGCTCTCAGCTTTCGAATGTTTCCTGCTTCTGCTCTTCATAGCTATTGCCTGTTTACGTCAGCTTGCCCACCCGCCCGCCCTTTGTACGGCGGTCTGCAACGGCGGAACGTGTGCCGGTTTTTCTCTTTTCTGCTTGCGCACGATTATTCCCGCACTTTACACTTGGGTGATTTCGCACGTGGCTCTGCATCCGGCTGCACACCTAATTTTTCTAGGTTCCAAAGCCGAGGTCAATTCAATATCTTGATCCTGGAGAGTCAATGAGCTTCATTTTTGCAGGTTCTCACACTGCATGAGTTAGATGGTTTGCAATTTTTCATCAAACAGGCAAACGCACTGGCATGTAGCAGCAGACAAATGAGCGGTTATCGCATTCAAGTCGTGGACTGGCAAGACAGGGAGAACAACCTTGCCTGCAAAGCCGGAAGTCGTGGTGGTCTATCTGCAGGAGATGGCACAAAGAAACTTGTCATTCAGCTCTGTGTTGCAACCTTTGTTCTGCCATTGCATGGATGCATAGAATTTTTCGGCTTCCCTGATCCCACGAATTCTTACGTGTGTAAAGAGGTACTTGAGGTGGGCAAACGGCTGTGCAAGCGAGGCACCAATCGTAAAAAGGTGCTTACTATCCCACAATAAGAGGCCATTGCCAAGTGTTTTCCAGCTTCATTGGAAGGCCGACGTGACAAAGCCTGTGTGCTATGGCGTGTTGCCAGTTTCCTGCAGAGTGCAGAGCTGCTCAATTACGAGTGAGCATTGTTTATCTACCGGAGTCGGAACAAGGGGAGCAGATGGTCAGGTTAACCATCCGACAAAGGAAGACGGACATTATACAAAGAGGGCTCCCGCGTACCCGTGGTTTAAACTGGCTCCAGTCTATGCCCAGTAAGAGCGTTGGAGGCATATCTGCAGTTGGCCGACCTTCCTATGCACTCCGAATATCCGTTGTGTTCAGCGACTTAGAGCAACGAAAAACTAAATGCATGCTGTACAGGTGTGGCTTTATCTTATGGTGCTTTGAGAACTTCAAAGACATGCTGCTAGCGGGATTAGACGCCAAGCGTTTTTTGGTTTACACATGCGCTGGAGGCCTTCAGCGGTGTCGATAATTTTCTTCGCCTCTCATTAAGCTCCAGGGTCGTGGGTTTATGCGGAGATCAAAAGACATGGATGTGGCTTTGTGTCCACAAGGCGTTGCAAAAGCGTAGTTGCTCGATATAGCATTAGGAATGTAGCTGCATTGATGCTCACTTACACAGCGAGTGTAATACCTCGGGCAATTGTGGCCTGGAACAATGAGGCTTTAAGGTTTTTTCAACCTATTTTTGATGACCGAAATGTTGGACGGAATTTGGTCTTTTCCTACGTATGCATACAGCTTTATGTGTATTATCTGGTTGATTGCAATGAGGCTAAACATGGACACAAGATGATTTTCTTGATGATTTTTTGGTATCAGATGTTTGCTGCACTGTACACGAAGATTTGGGTGTGTCCTGCATTAATTTTCATGCATCGCAAAATTCGAGCTGTAACAAGTGTATTGATGCAGAGCTTGTGCACGCCGTGTATAGTTTATCACGGCCGTTGGTCATTTTCTTTGGATGATTATCATGATCGCGAACATCCTGTACATTAGACACTGTGCCGAAAAAGAATTAGCACAATGTAACGACATATTATGTTCATTTTGTTGCATATGATGTGAGAAGGTTTGATGAGTGATTGCAGTGGAAACTTGTTTTGAGTATTCCGTTTTACAACGATGGTATGCAATATGCTTTCATGTACCTACAGTACAGTTTTTGCAATGCGCAATGTCGCATAGTGAATTAGCCTATTGGACACCTATATCCTACCTTTCCTTGTGAAAATAAAAATTTTCATTTGTAAGAAAAAGAGCACTAAAATTATTTATTGCGAAGTGAATACGAAGAAATAA
>JASAMW010005749.1:0-23666 GCA_030247985.1 Epsilonema sp. ZAB3_2 | reverse complement strand
CATCCACGCCTATCGACGGACAGGACATGTGCACACTTGTACAAAAGCTCGAAATTCTCGTCAATTTCGTCATGTGGGATAATTCGGCTTTGTGGGACAAAAAAAGAACAAAAGAAGGTGTTAGAACCGTTTGACCCGAGAAAGGCAAGGATCATTTTGAAACCGCTTTCACGAAAGTTCCCAGACTTTTCGAGGACGAAAGAATTACATGCGGTAAAAAATGTGACCAGAGGGGGCCCGCACTATCGTACCCATGTGTCAGCATAAATTTCTCCGTTATAGTCCACAATATCACCATATGAATGTGCTTCTCTCTCGCACGACTTTGACTTTGGTTGGAGAGACCGGGTAGGTATTCCGTGCCTCCAGTATTCAGCGGTTTTTCAGCGCTTCGCCTTCCTCTGGCAACGCTCCAGCTGCGAAAACGTAATAAATCTTCACTGTACTCGTACCAGCTGCAGCGGGACGACCGCGCTTCTTTGCCGAACCTGACATTTCAAAGGAGAAACAGGTAGGCGGGTGCTGCTTTCGTATGTTACGACCTGTATTCACGTAGACCTTCCTTAACGATTGGGCCTTAATCGTTCGTTCTTCAGTAGATACGGCTGAAACTCAGGACCCAGAAACCCGAGAGATCGATACCATTTATTGTGGCAAAATTTGAGCCAGATAGGTAGACTCGGGATGAAAATTACAGGCTTGGAAATGTTGAAATTACATCTTCGTATTTTCCACTCTGAGCGTGGTTTTGATATGAAAATCTTCTGCTCAGCATGGTCAAGCAGCTCATTCGGACGCCCGGAAATTTTGCAAAACAATAATGGCTGAATGTCATCACGGTCCAAAAACACAAAAGATTCAGAAAATTGCGGCGATTTACCGCCCATAACAGCCTTCAAGGAGCTGTCAAGGTCAATAGCGGCACCAATGACTACGAAATATTCTAAACCCTGGTCTACGCAATTTTGCAAGCTCGTAATTTCATCTCTAGTTGACCTATTTAGCTCAAATTTTGCCACAATAAATGGTATATTCTTGGGTTTCTGATGACAAAATTTGGCTTAATACCTAAATTAATGCAAAAGGGTGTTTGGCTGAATCGTTAGGGAGGTCTACGTGAGACACCCTGTAGTAATATAGGACGAGTACGCCTAGCTCGGTGTAATTCAGGCCACGGGAATCAGCTGGGATGAAATGGGGTGGCCGTGGCACCAACTACCCCAAACGGCCGGAATTACTCCGAACTAGAGCACTGCACGTTATTGTATCCGAAACGCGGACAAACGAGAAAATGCAAACCCCGTGTACCTACTTTATTACATACATACATACGTTATATATACGTAGCCTAAATAAATACAGCATACGTACATAGACTTTTATACGCATACATACCATGCATTCCATACAAAACATGGCCAGTGCGCATATAGTCACCGGGACGATCAAGACCGTGTTTGACAATTTTCGCGCTCCCGTAGGCTCATTCTTATAAAACTGGCATTTCTATACAAGAATAGCAATAGTGTTTGAAAAAAGGGTCGAAAAGCCGGTTGCTATTCTTGTATAGAAATGCCGGATTTACTAAGATTACTACGGAGCGCCAAAAGTGTCAAGCACGGTCTTGATCGTCCCAGTGATTATACACGCATGCATGCTTGCTTACTGTCTTCTTCGCCACCTGACAAGTGTGGAGTTTCTTGATCACCAGATTCGTCCTGTCCTCGCTTCGCCATTTGTCGTGTTCTTCTACTGGCCTTCATTACTCTCCAAATAAGCAGGATTGGCTTCTTGCTGTTTGTTCGGCTTCCGTTTGCGGTTGGTTTGGGGTTCGGCTGGACGCTGTTCCACAGTTCTCTTTTCTCTCTTCTTACTCTCACGTTCTCTCTCATCTCACTTTCTTTTCGGTTTCGCTCGCGTCAGTGTTGCCAACCTTTCCAACCATGACCGACGCTGCACTTGCAATCACGAACGACCATGCGCTTGCCAGTTTCTGCATTGTTCAGGCTATTCAAAAAGATTCAACAAACATAACCGTTTCAAATTTTGGTTGTAAAGCATATGAGTCAAAAAACCAGGATAATTTTCTCATTTGATTATTCAAAAAATCTCATCACTTTGTTTAGTCGTGTCAAACTTGGCAACACTTTTATGTGCGTGCGCATCAGAAAACCATTTTCGAATCCAGCCGACGCACGAACATGAAGTAAAGTAAGCAACAGATGAGATTACTGTATCAAATCAGTAGAAGTATACGACTGGCCATGGCAGTTTTTAACTTCCCGGCTTCAAAGTCTCCGACGCCGGGTTGTGCATGTCCCGACAGCCAACATATAGCAGTTGTGCAACCGTTTCACGGTTACGCACTTTTCATATGTTGGTTGTCAACTGTTGCACAACTGCTATATGTTGGTTGTCTGTCAACGGTTGCACAACTCCTCCATATGTCGGTCGGTTGTCAACGGTTGCACAACCAGTTGGCGTCGGAGACTTTGAAATTCGGGAGGAGTTAAGTAGGTATGTATATTTGTTTCAGTTTTTCACATCCAGGGCAAAAAATGTGTGACACAGGTCACGCAACAATATCGAAATTCAAACACTACCTTATCTGTGATCTGCCCAGTAAATTTTATTATTCTATGTGGTATCGGTATCCTTATCATCCACTTTTTTTCATCCAAATCGTAGGTATGGCATCCTCGATAGCTGGTTGTTTGAGGAAGTTCGGTTTTTCTGTCCCTGACCGCTTCCCAAAGCGCAAAATTATTTCGTCTATTTCTTCCTGCTGTCTTGAGCTTTTCTTTCCTAGAAAAGTCAACCTGATTTATTATGGTCGCAAAACTGAGTGATAAGGCTTAGGCTTAGGCTGTTTTAAAACAATCATAACTCAATACATTTTTCGTAGTTTCTGAACCTATTATTTCGGTTCAAGGCCGAAAAAATTTTATACGGTTCAGTGAACCGTACCATTTTGCTGCGGTTGGGTTGCTAAAATGGTACGGTTCACCATTTTCACTACGGTTCAAAATTTTTTCAAAATTTTAACTCCGGTTCGTTCAGTCGCCTTGGGCGCTAGCTACCCCTTAACCGTAGCGTCCCAGCGCCCGCCCCTCCCTTTTTTTCGGTCTTGAACCGCACTCACGATTTTTTCTAGAACCGTATCTCAGATTTTTCGTCGAACCGGACTCATCAAGAACTTTGAACCGGACTGATTTCAGACGTGAACCGTACTCATTTGCCCCTGAACCGGACTGATGAAAACCCTCAACCGGACTGATCAATTCGTTCAACCGGACTCATGAAAGTCCTCAACCTAGACTTGATCAACAAGTTGAACCAGACTGAGGAAAGCCGTGAACCGTCCTACTGCCAACCCTGAACCGGACTGATCGACTAGTTGAACCAGACTCGAGGAAAGCCGTGAACCATACTACTGCCAACCCTGAACCGGACTACTGATCATCGTGGACCGAACAGTTTCATGCACACCCCCACCATCCCGAGCCGTACGAGAGGACTGAACCGAAGGGAATATTGAGTGGAGCTCTGACTCCAGCTGAACATGATTTCTCTAGGGAAGCTCTGACTCTAGCTGAACATGATTTCTCTAGCCTACGCCGCAAACTAAAGCGATTTCTACAGTGAACAAGTGATTTTACTTGATGTGATCCAATATATAAAGGACTGCCTGGCGAAACGTCAAACCTATCGCTTGTATACACTTTGTCATGTCATGAGAAGAGAGTCTGGTCCAACCCGAAAGTGAGTTCGGTTCAATGAGAAGCTGAGTCTGGTTCAACCCGAAAGTGAGTTCGGTTCAAGGAGAAGCTGAGTCTGGTTCAACCCGAAAGTGAGTTCCGGGTTCAAGGAGAAGCTGAGTCTGTTTAGCGCAGAACGTCAAAAAGTGAGTACGGTTCAACTGGAAATTGAGTCCGGTTCAAGGTAGGAAGGAGTCCGGTTGAAGAAAAGTGAGTACGGTTGAAAGGACTTTGAGTACGGTTGGGAAAAACACCGCCAGAATGGTTGTGAGCAGCTGGGTGCCTCTGAACCGTAGTGAACGGACCATCGGTTCAGCGGAGACGCGCTCGAAAATTTTGAGTACGTCAAAAAAATTTTAATGGGTTTTTTTTTAAAAGTTGGTACTAGTTACTGATTTTCAAAAAACCGATACGGTTTAAATTTGAGTACGGCTCAGAGCAAATTACTGAACCGGAGTAAAAGTGGGTGGGATCTATAAATCCCAGAAAACATGTATTGGGATAATACTATATGTAGAAATCAGTACCTGGAATGACAAGCGGGACGGCTGTTTCTCCTCGTTTTGATACCCTAGAAAGTCGCGGCGGCACTGGTTGCCAAGAAACACGCTTCTCGACAAATTATGCTGCCATCTTCTTGTCCTTCTGGTTCTAACTCTCACCAGCTCCGATAGCAGACAGCTGGCTAGAGATGTACAATAAGCTAAAAAAAATTAAAGCTATATAATCTTTTGACCATTTTTCTCCATCTCAGATGACCACTAGAAAGCGAGAAATTTGTACTTCTAGCCTTGACGACGAGCGTTTTCGAGCTCAAATTGAAGTGCTGGCGAAGGCTCCTTGACGGAGATGCATACCGCGCCCGAAAAGGAATCATCAATCTGGTAGCAGCAGCAGGAACCACCCAATATCGCAGCTGTGATTGCTCTGGTTCTGGTCCGATTACTGATCCCATTCCTGCCATGTCGTATTCGTCTTCGTATTGTCCATAACTGATCGAAGTGAAGCAGCATATTAATAAGCAAAACCGATGAGAGCCAACACAGCAGTGTACATTGGAGCCTTCAAGTTCAAATAACTAGGCCTACAAGGCAAAGAAAATAAAAAGCTTGTTTGGCACTGGTGCTATTGAGCGATATGAGCTGGCGGCTGAGGGACAAATGGGGCCTGAACGACACTTGCTTAGTTTTATATTCTAGACACGCATCGGCCTCGGCCCGAACAACGACTGCAATATGTGCAATACAAGAAGACGGACGGTGCAATACCGTATTTACCGGTGCATAACCCCCCCCCCCCCCCAATGCATACCCCCATATTGGCAAAACATAAAAAATGCCCAATGCATAACCCCCCCCCCGTCAGACCCCCATCTGTACTGTACAGTACCGGACCCGACCAATGTAAGCGGGTCATATAGTACCCATAGCCACTCCCACACCAAGCTAAGATGCCTATAAGCCTGCTTGGGGGTGTATTGTCTTGGAATGACCGTGTTTTGACCTCAATTATGCCCTAAAACACGTGCTTTTGACCTAAAAAATATGTTCCCTCTGCGCACCTCTCAAAAATATAAAAAATGCCCAATATGGCATAACCCCCCCCCCCCCCCCCCCCAATGCATAACCCCCCCTATGCATACCCCCATATGGGACCTCTCAATTTTTGCATACCCCCATGGGGCTATGCACCGGTAAATACGGTACTATTAGCAAGAATATAAACAATAAAATTTGCCAAATTAGAAAAGCCAACTACGTAAAGTCAAGACTCAAGAGAGGATCGGTTGGCTTTTGTCCTGCCGTGGAATCTTTTATGTAGATACAACAGTATTTTTTTATGGCAAACGATCGCTGATGGACGGATGATCACCGTCCGTATTACCATCAACATCAGCTCAAGCTTTTCTGCCACTTCGACACACGCGACGCGCCGATTATCACGACACTCGAAAGCTACAATACAGTAGAAGATTAGAGCCAGACGAGGCAGCGTCTTTTTCTTGCACCCCACGCAATCCCATCCCAAACAGCGCCAAATGGGAAATTACTTACGTGAGTTGATGAGATACCTACCTACGCGTAGAGAGACCGACTTCCGCGGTCAACTGAAAGCAAAAGATGCGTCGCTTTTGTGCAGTGAGCCATGACTACTAACTGTACACCTTATGTACATATGTCGTAGCTGGTTCTCAAATGGAGCAAGATTTCAAATCTTGCTAGCTGGTTGTAGAATTTGATCTCCAGCTAGCTTGTTTCGAAATCCATCGAAAATTTGCCCAAGAGCTAGCTGGAAATGAAATCTTTGAATATATATCGTTTTTGTGTAATCTTTTTTTGACACTCAGCAAACTGGCATTGCTTTGCATGGAATAAAAATATTTTTTCATCTCATCCAATAAGAAGGGCATAAATAATGAGTGGCATTTCAACAAGTGAGCACTTCGTTTGAGTGACAAAGATGCTGTTGCACTTGCAGAGTACAATAGAACTGTTTTAGAATATATTAGGTCGTTTCAGACTGGTAGATGTTTTATTGGGTGAAATTCTTTTTAGCTATGGACGAAATGCGGTAACGCGATTGGGTTGAATCAATCAGCAACCGCGGTATTTAGTGAAAGTTTGGATCAGTGTCTGCGCAGTCGTCGACCCTGTTCAATCATCTCGGGAGCGTCAAAGAAGCGAGTGAAAAGAAGAACTGACATGACGACAATGACATCAACGACCCTGCAGACACTGATTCAAACTTTCACTAAATACCGCGGGGTCACTCGACCAACCCAATCGCGTTACCGCATATCGTAAATAGTCTGGCCAGAGACAGTTTGGTATAGACCTCCTGTGTGATGTGCACATTGGATGTACACCTATACTTTCCAGAAAAGAGATGATTCAGTAAGGCATGGACAGAAACTGTTTTTTTCTATTTTATGCAAGAGGACTTGCGTTTCCACAATGAACTTTTAGCAGCCACAGACTGTAAACTAGCTTTAGCTCAGTAGCTGCCAGCCCAAGTTCACAAGGCAGCTTCTTCTTCGACCCGAAACAACGATGACAGCTCTCGGAATTTTGACGTTGCCAAACAAGGACATTATTTTGATCTCAACTTCCTCCAGCAGATGGCTATTAGTCATTCAAGTTCAGAGCTCGCCTTGCTCTAATGTACTTGGTACTTGTTTGGTAATAGGGACCAACTACAAGTTCTTATGCATATTCATGCATAGCTCTCTAAAGGTGTCGATAAAAAATACACCTTTTACAAAAATTTCACTACCAGCTAGCTGGAAACCGAATTCTATTTCCAGCTAACTGGTTTAAGAAAATTGAACGTCCAGCTAAATACTTGCTCAAATTTAAACCAGCTACGACACATACATAATATTGCAATACCATATCATAGCTACGCTGTGAAAGAAAGTGTTCTACCGTCATCGAAGGGGAGGAAACAACACCTACGACTTCGACAGGCACGTAACATACAGGTCAGCAGAAATTTGAGAACAAATAAAGTACTTGCAATAAGGCGTAGTAGTAAGCCACAGCACGGGGTAGCACTGATTGCTTGCTACTATCAGTGAAGGACTGCAATAATCTTTTATCGTTATCCTCCTTCACAACCGGTCTTCTACGGTACCCACCCACTCCTAAAAACACTTTTAGGATCATGTTGAATTGGAATACAATTTATTATCAATCATGTGAAATATGGTAGTGGATCGATAGCGAAAGTCTAGTGGCATTTTTGGCAACAAAGCGCACCTGTAATTTTATTTCTCCCACATTTACTATTCTTTCAATGGCAATATGGGAAAAGTTTGCTCATATAGTTTTCGCCATCATGCATAGCCGCACGTCATTTCAATTACCTCTGACTCCACGGTTTCGACAATCGACACAGTTCAAGAGAATCGTAAATATTCTGATAAAGAATAGTAACACCAATAATAGAGTAATAGTAGCCATCCTGAATGATGGCGCAGGCATACCGTAGATAGGACTATCAACCCACAAAATAGATTCTGTTCATGGACTATGTTAAAGAAGACCAAAAGGAGGGACGATTGGTTGAGGATTCTGCAGGTAGCACATCACGACAGCCGAAATTGACATTATGCAAAAAGACAAAGTTGTGGATAATAGGGTGACCAGCCAACATAATATATCTGCAGTTGAGAAAAAAGTGGCACCAACTTAATTTTGGCCACTCTGTCGCGCTCGTGGCGCAGGCGGTAAGACGGGCTGCGTCCGATCTGCCGTCCTCTGCGTCATGAGTTCCAGCTCTCGCCAGGTGGGATTAAAGCGACTGGCAACCCAGCGAGCAGTATGGTGCGCCCGCTCGCTGGCTTCTAAAGGCACCAGTGCTTTCCTTTCGGTCTGAGCACCCTACCAGTGGTCGCTGATGGCTGTCGGGTTCGTGCAGGCCCTTCCCTGGTTCGGGCTATTGTTGGTCGTGCCTTGTGGCACTGGTCTGGCGATGATACGGGCGTTGTTAAAAGGTTCCGGGAGGAGACTAGGTGGGTTCACTGCACAGCACTGACCCTGTGGGTCTACGGTCTCCCAAAAAAATAATTTTGGCCACTCTTCTACATATCAGATAATATGCAAACATCGAGCCCACGTACTGGCTAAGATATGTGTAGAGCTCGCCGATTACCCCCCGCCCAAATTACCCCGCCCACTACGTGTCCAAGACAAAGAGTACTGAAAGTAAACCCTGTTATAGCCCCCGGGGCTATCAAAACGTAGCGCCGATAGGGGCTATATACGAGGGGGCTACACACGAGGGGCCAATATACAACGAGGGTATTACAGTACTACTCATACTGAAGCGCGAGTATCTGCTGGCGCGCATTGCTCTGGGACTTGGCGAAGCTAATACAGGAGCAAGACAGAGCAAACCAGCGCCACCATTATCTGCAAAACTAGGTGTGGTGTGGCGTACCTCGCCGTTGGGTGGGGCAGGACCGGCCACACCTACCAAGGAAGACGGGCAGTACCAAGGAGCGGGTATCCATGGCCGGGTGTATCCCACGGTACCCTACATACAAGTACATTATCCCACGCTGGCTATGTATGTACGTACTACTGGAAGCAAACGAACCACCTTACCGCATCATGAGGCCCAACATACTGAAAATCATGCCCAGTACATCATATACTCCGGTGTGGCACGTCAGCACTCGTTGACTGTCTGGATAGGCTCCGGATCCGCAAATACACATTGAAGAACAAGGAATGGGACGATGCCGCGTCACCATACGTCCGTACAGTGGACGTACGGACGTACGGATGACGAACGTACTGTGAACGCCGCATGAACGTGATAGTAATGTGTGCACACGTACATATGTAGGTACGTATGTACTGTACTACCCAGCCCGAAGCACACATGCTTTATCAGTTCTGACTCAGTCTGCCTTCGCCCTTTGCTCATTTCGCTCGCAAGTTCGAAGCGACGAAAATAAACGGCGGAAACGGCCGTCGACGGTCATACGGAAAACCGGCCGGAAAACGGCGAAAAAACGGCCTGCTCACGGCCGTTGGACGGCCGTCAAACGGTCGTAGAATTTCTCTAGGACAGGAGGAGTTAACTCCTCCCGGGGGATCAAGTCTCCTGACTGACCGACGGGTTGTGCACAGTTGACACCGACATTGGCGAGTTGTACACTGCGCCACCGACATATAGCGGTTGTGCAACCGACGCCACCGCGAAGAAAGAAAGAAGAAAGATTATCTTTATTTTTATTTAGGCCTATCTTTATTTTGTATTATATTTAAATTTTATTTATCTTTATTTTATTTATTTTTGTTTATTTTATTTTATTCTTTATTCACTTCCGTTTCAGCATCACAAGGAAGAAATATTCCTGCACTTTCTTTCTTCTTTTCTTTCCTTTTTCTTTTCTTCGCGGTTGGCGCGGTTGCACACCGCTCTATGTCGGCTGGCGTCAGTTGAACAACTGCTCCATCTGTCGGTTGTCAACGCTTGCACACCCAGTTGGCGACGGAGACTTGCAATCCCGGGAGGAGTTAAAGACCAACATGCATATAGCAGCTCTTCCTGACTGCATTAGAACCCCCCCCCCCCCCCCCCCCCTAACCTGTGGGATCGTCGTTATGTGCGACCAAAATCGTGAGATCAGCTCTGGAAGGCTTTCTTTCGCTGGGTCTATCACCGTACGTTGTCTTGAACTCCTCTATTGTCTGATCCAACTCGTCTTGCGTCACCAGGTAACCTCGATCGTGACACATCTGACAAAAATAAGCACAAGCAATACAACAGGAAGGCAACAAATAAAGGTATACGTATATACTGTTCATACTGTATGTCAAGTGCATACGAGTACACATACCCTTTTTGTGCTCACCTGCATTATGGTTTTCCGAACTCTCCACAGTTTGAACGACTCTACCTCGTCTTCGCTGCTCATTTTCTTTTGCCGGAACTCTTCTTGTTTTCTTCTTCAACCTTCTTGCTTTTTAAATTGATTCGCTCTCTTGCTCTTCCGTCTCTGCTCTGGCTCCTCCTGGCTCTCTTTCTTTGACTTTCTTGCTGATAAAAAACAATTTATAAATAACGCACTAGTAAGTCGGGACGATCAACCTCTTGACAATTTTGCCGCTCCCGTGGCATTTTAGTAAATCGAATACAAGAATAGCAACCGGCTTTTCGACCCTTTTTCAAACACTCTTGCTATTCTTGTATAGAAATGCCAGATTTACTAAGATTGCTACGGGAGCGCGAAAATTGTCAAGCACGGTCTTGATCGTCCCGGTGACTAACTACTTTTAGTTGTTCCATTTTACATTACAAATATTACTCAAGAAATGCAAAAACTTATGTCGCATTTTCATGACATTATTGTAAATATTACATAATAAAATTCTTAGAGCTAAAAAAATAAATTAAATTAGCTAAAATCTTACAGTTTTCTTCTTTCTCGTTCTTCGTTTGAAGGAAGATCAAGCCTAACGCCACGCCAACCAGGAGTTTGGATGGATTAGTAGACGAAGGAACACCTGACAGGATCAAGTCGTCTATCAGTTGAAAATGAGCAATTCTGCTTCAGATGTACGGAGGCCAAATAAAGTCATAAGGTAAAGCATGTGTGACTTCGGGCTGGGTATGTACAGTACATACGTACCTACATATATGTACGTGTGCACACATTTAAACTATCACGTTCATGCGGCGTTCACCATACGTTCGTCAATCCGTACGTCCGTAACGTCCAACTGTACGGACGTATGGTGAACGCGGCATCAGTCCCATTCCTTGTTCTTCAATGTGTATTTTGCAGATACAAGCCTCCAGACAGTCAACAGAGTGCTGACGATGCCACACCGGAGTATATGAATGTACTGGGCATGATTTTCAGTATGTTGGGCCTCATGATGCGGGTGAGAGAGATGGTTCGTTTTGCTTCCATGTAGTACGTACATACATAGCCAAGCGTTGGGAATAAATGTACTTGTATGTAGGGTACCGTGGGATACACCCGGCCATGGAATAACCCGCTCACTTGGTACTGAAAACCCGTTCTTTCCATTTGGTAGGTGTGGCCGGGTTTACCCCACCACCAAACGGCAAGGTTTACGCCACAAACACAACACCTAAGTTTTTTGCAGATAAAATGGTGCGCTTGGTTTGCTCTGTTTTGCTCCTGTATTAGCTTCGCCAATTCCAGAGCAAATGACGACGCCAAGCAGATACTCAGCAGCTTCATGTATGAAAGATAAGTACTGTAAATAAACCCTCGTTTGTATATTGGCCCCTCGTGTGTAGCCCCCTCGTATATAGCCCCTAATCGGCGACTAACGTTTTGATAGCCCCGGGGGCTATAAACGAGGGTTTACTTTCAGTACTCTTTGTCTTGGACACGTAGTGGGCGGGGTAATTTGGGCGGGAGGGTAAATCGGGCCAGCTCTACACATATCTTAGCCAGTACGTGGGACTCGATGTTTGCATATTATCTGATATGTAGAAGAGTGGCCAAAATTTTTTTTTTGGCGAGACCGTACCCCACAGGGTCGGCTGTAGGTGAAACCCACCTAGTCTCCTCCGAACCTTTAACAACGCCCGTTATGGTGGGCCAGACCAGTGCCACAAGGCACGACCAACAATACGTTTCTTGCATAGCCCCCCCCCCCCCCTTCACCCCCCCCCTAGGGAAGGGCCCTGGCACGAAGCGAACCGCCATAGCGACCACTGGTCGGGGTGCTTAGTAGGACCACCCCAAAGGGAAGGGGCCAGGTAAAACGGGCCTGAAGGAAGCCAGCGAGCGGGCGCACCATACTGCCGCTGGGGTTGCCAGTCGCTTTAATCCCACCTGGCGAGAGTGGGAACTCATGACGCAGAGGACGGCAGATCGGACGCAGCCCGTCTTACCGCCTGCGCCACGAGCGCGACAGAGTGGCCAAAATTAAGTTGGTGCCACTTTTTTCTCAACTGCAGATATATTATGTTGGGGTGGCCCGAATTATCCCACAACTTGTGTCTTTTTGCAGGTTGTCAATTTCGGCTGTTGTGATGTGCTACCTGCAGAATCCTCAACCAATCGTCCCTCCTTGGTCTTCTTTAACATAGTCCATGAACAGAATCTATTTTGTGGGTTGGTGTCCTATTTGGTATGCCTGCGCCATCATTCAGGACTACTATTACTCGATTATTGGTGTTTATTCTTTATCAGAATATTTACGATTCTCTTGACCTGTGTCGATTGTCGAAACCGTGAGTCAGAGGTAATTGAAATGACGTGCGGCTATGCATGATGGTGAAAACTATATGAGCGAACTTCTCCCATATTGCCATTGAAAGAATAGTAAATGTGGGAGAAATAAAATTACAGGTGTTGTTGCCAAAAATGCCACTAGACTTTCGCTATCGGTTTACTACCATATTTCACATGATTGATTAGTATTCAATTCAACATGATCCGAAAAGTGTTTTTAGGAGTGGGTGGGTACGGTAAAGAACGGTTGTGAAGGAGGATAACGATAAAAGATTATTGCATCCTTCACCGATAGTAGCCAATTAGTGCTACCCCGTGCTGTGGCTTACTACTACGCCTTATTGCAAAGACTTTATTTGTCTCAAATTTCTGCCCTACCTGTATGTTACGTGCCTGTCGAAGTCGTAGGTGTTGTTTTCCTTTTCCTTCGATGACGGTAGAACATCTTCCTTCACAGCGTAGTGACATGCGATATGGTATTGCAATATTATGTATGTGTCGTAGCTGGTTCTCAAATTGAGCAAGATTTAGCTGGACGTTGAATTCCGAAACCAGCTAGCTGGAAATAGAATTCGGTTTCCAGCTAGCTGGTAGTGAAATTTTTGTAAGGTGTATTTTTTATCGACACCTTTAGAGAGCTATGCATGAATATGCATAAGATTAGTTGGTCCCAATGACCAAACAAGTACCAAGTACATTAGAGCAAGGCGAGCTCTGAACTTGAATGACTAATAGCCATCTGCTGAGGAAGTTGAGATCAAAATAATGTCCTCGTTTGGCAACGTCAAAATTCCAAGCTGTCATCGTTGTTTTGGTCGAAGAAGAAGCTGCCTTGTGAACTTGGCTGGCAGCTACTAGCAAAAGCTAGTTTACAGTCTGTGGCTGCTAAAAGTTCATTGTGGAATGCAAGTCCTCTTGCATAAAATAGAAAAAAACAAATTTCTGTCCATGCTTACTGTACTCCTTTTCTGGAAAGTATAGGTGTACATCCAATGTGCACATCACACAGGAGGTCTATACCGAACTGTCTCTGGCCAGACTATTTACGATATGCGGTAACGCGATTGGGTTGGTTGATAGCGACCCCGCGGTATTTAGTGAAAGTTTGAATCAGTGTCTGCAGGGTCGTCGACGTCATTTTGTTGTCATGTCAGTTCTTCTTTTCACTCGCTTCTTTGACGCTCCCAGATGATTGAACAGGGTCGACGACTGCGCAGACACTGATCCAAACTTTCACTAAATACCGCGGGGTCGCTCGCTATCGATCAACCCAATCGCGTTACCGATTTCTTCATAGCTAAAAGAATTTCACCCAATAAAACATCTACCAGTCTGAAACGACCTAATATATTCTAAAACAGTTCTATTGTACTCTGCAAGTGCAACAGCATCTTTGTCACTCAAACGAAGTGCTCACTTGTTGAAATGCCACTCATTATTTATGCCCTTCTTATTGGATGAGATGAAAAAATATTTTTATTCCATGCAAAGCAATGCCAGTTTGCTGAGTGTCAAAAAAAGATTACACAAAAACGATATATATTCAAAGATTTCATTTCCAGCTAGCTCTTGGGCAAATTTTCGATGGATTTCGAAACAAGCTAGCTGGAGATCAAATTCTACAACCAGCTAGCAAGATTTGAAATCTTGCTCCATTTGAGAACCAGCTACGACATATGTACATAAGGTGTACAGTTAGTAGTCATGGCTCATGGCACAAAAGTGATGATCCTCCGCTTTCAGTTGACCGCGGAAGTCGGTCTCTCTACGCGTAGGTAGGTATCTCATCAACTCACGTAAGTAATTTCCCATTTGGCGCTGTTTGGGATGGGATTGCGTGGGGTGCAAGAAAAAGACGCTGCCTCGTCTGGCTCTAATCTTCTACTGTATTGTAGCTTTCGAGTGTCGTGATAATCGGCGCGTCGCGTGTGTCGAAGTGGCAGAAAAGCTTGAGCTGATGTTGATGGTAATACGGACGGTGATCATCCGTCCATCAGCGATCGTTTGCCATAAAAAAATACTGTTGTATCTACATAAAAGATTCCACGGCAGGACAAAAGCCAACCGATCTCTCTTAGTCTTGACTTTACGTAGTTGGCTTTTTCTAATTTGGAAATTTATTGTTTATATTCTTTGCGAATAGTAATCGTATTTACCGTGCATAGCCATGGGGGTATGAAAAATCGAGAGGTCCCATATGGGGGTATGCATAGGGGGATCGTTGTGGGGGGGGGGGGGGGGGTTATGCATTGGGCATTTTTTATATTTTTGAGAGGTGCGCAGAGGCATATTTTTTAGGTCAGAAGCACGTGTTTTAGGGCATAATTGAGGTCAAAACACGGTTATTCTAAGTACACATACACCCATGAGAGGCTTAGAGAGCATCTTAGTTGGTGGGGGAGTGGCTATATGGGTACGATATGACCAGCTTACATAGGTTGGTTCAGGTACTGTACAGTACATATGGGGGTATGCATACGGGGGGGGGGGGGGGGTTATGCGTGGGCATTTTTTATGTTTTGCCAATATGGGGGTATGCATTGGGGGGGGGGGGGGTTATGCACCGGTAAAGACAGGTATTGCACCGTCTGTCTTCTGGTATTGCAATATCCCGCAGTCTGCCGTCGGGCCGAGGCCGATGCGTGTCTAGAATATAAAACTAAGCAAGTGTCGTTCAGGCCCCATTTGTCCCTCAGCCGCCAGCTCATATCGCTCAATAGCACCAGTGCCAAACAAGCTTTTTATTTTCTTTGCCTTGTAGGCCTAGTTATTTGAACTTGAAGGCTCCAATGTACACTATGCTGTTGACCTCCGTGGTTTTGCTTGTGATATGCTGCTTCACTTCGATCAGTTATGGACAATACGAAGACGAATACGACATGGCAGGAATGGGATCAGTAATCGGACCAGAACCAGAGCAATCACAGCTGCGATATTGGGTGGTTCCTGCTGCTGCTACCAGATTGATGCTTCCTTTTCGGGCGCGGTATGCCGTCATTCCGTCAAGGAGCCTTCGCCAGCACTTCAATTTAGTTCGAAAACGCTCGTCGTCAATGGCTAGAAGTACAAATTTACTTCGCTTTATAAGTGGTCATCTGAGATGGAGAAAAATGGGCAAAAGATTATATAGCTTTAATTTTTTTTAGCTTATTGTACATCTCTAGCCAGCTGTCTGCTATCGGAGCTGGTGAGAGTTAGAACCAGAAGGACAAGAAGATGGCAGCATAATTTGTCGAGAAGCGTGTTTCTTGGCCGACCAGCTGCCGCCGCGACTTACTACAGGGTATCAAAACGAGGTGAAACAGCCGTCCCGCTTGTCATTCCAGGTACTGATTTCTACATATAGTATCCAATACATGTTTCTGGGATTGAGATCCAGCTTCTGGTCAGTAATTGCTCTGAGCCGACTCGAAATAAACGTATCGGTTGAAATCAGTAGCTAGTACGGTTAAGAGTGTCGAATTTCAGCCGTAGTCAGTTAGCCGTAGTGGCGACCGAGGTCGCCGGCAGGGCACCCAGCGCAGCCGACTGGGGCCCAAAAAGCCACCGTACCATTCTCAGCCGGAATTTCCGACCTGAACCGGACTCAATTCCAGTTGAACGTATGATTTGACGTCTGCGCGAAGAGACCAGCTTCCTGAACCGAAGCCTTTCGGGTGAACAGCCAGTCTTGAGCCGAACTCACTCGGCGAACAGAGTCAGCTCCATTGAACCGAACTCACTTTCGGGTTGGACCAGACTCTTCCATGACAGAGAAAGGATACAAGCGATAGGTTTGACGTTCGCCAGGCAGTCCTATATATGGATGACATCAAGAAAATCACTGTTCATGAGAAATCGCTTAGTTGCGGCGTAGGCAGAGAAATCAGTTCAGCTAGAGTCAGAGCTCCCCTAGAGAAATCATGTTCAGCTGGAGTCAGAGCTCCACTCAATATTCCCTTCGGTTCAGTTTGGTACGGCTCGGGATGGTGGGGGTGTGCATGAAACAGTTCGGTTGCGATGATCAGTAGTCCGGTTAGGTTGGCAGTAGTATGGTTCACGGCTTTCCTCAGTCTGGTTCACTAGTGGATCAGTCCGGTTCAGGGTTGGCAGTAGTACGGTTCACGGCTTCCTCAGTCTGGTTCAACTTGTTGATCAGTCCGGTTGAGGACTTCAGAGTCGGTTGAACGATTGATCAGCGGTTGAGGGTTATAGTCCGGTTAGGGGCAAATGAGTACGGTTACGTCTGAAATAGTCCGGTAAAGTTTTGATGAGTCCGGTTCAATGAAAAACTGAGTACGGAAGAAAATCGTGAGTGCGGTTAAGACGAAAAAGGGAGGGGCGGGCGCTGGGACGCTACGGTTAAGGGTAGCTAGCGAAGGCGATGAACGAACCGGAGTAAAAATTTTGAAAAAATTTTGAACCGTAGTGAAAATGGTGAACCGTACCATTTTAGCAACCCAACCGTAGCAAAATGGTACGGTTCACTGAACCGTATAAAATTTTTTCGGCCTTGAACCGAAATAGCCCGATACGGTTCAAAACTACGAAAAATGTATTGAGTTATGATTGTTTTAAAACAGCCTAAGCCTAAGCCGTATCACTCAGTTTTGCGACCATAATAAATCAGGTTGACTTTTCTAGGAAAGAAAAGCTCAAGACAGCAGGAAGAAATAGACGAAATAATTTTGCGCTTTGGGAAGCGGTCAGGGACAGAAAAACCGAACTTCCTCAAACAACCAGCTATCGAGGATGCCATCCTTCGATTTGGATGATAAAGAAGTGGATGATAAGGATACCGATACCACATAGAATAATAAAATTTACTGGGCAGATCACAGATAAGGTAGTGTTTGAATTTCGATATTGTTGCGTGACCTGTGTCACACATTTTTTGCCCTGGATGTGAAAAACTGAAACAAATATACATACCTACTTAACTCCTCCCGAATTTCAAAGTCTCCGACGCCAACTGGTTGTGCAACCGTTGACAACCGACCGACATATGGAGGAGTTGTGCAACCGTTGACAGACAACCAACATATAGCAGTTGTGCAACAGTTGACAACCAACATATGAAAAGTGCGTAACCATGCAACGGTTGCACAACTGCTATATGTTGGTTGTCAACGGTTGCACAACCAGTTGGCGTCGGAGACTTTGAAATCCGGGAGGAGTTAAAAACAACTGCCAGTGGCCAGTGGCTGTTCTACTGATTCGATACAGTAATCTCATCTGTTGCTTACTTTACTTCATGTCCGTGCGTCGGCTGGATTCGAAAATGGTTTTCTGATGCGCACGCACATAAAAGTGTTGCCAAGTTTGACACGACTAAACAAAGTGATGAGATTTTTTGAATAATCAAATGAGAAAATTATCCTGGTTTTTTGACTCATATGCTTTACAACCAAAATTTGAAACGGTTATGTTTGTTGAATCTTTTTGAATAAACTGAACAATGCAGAAAATGGCAAGCGCATGGTCGTTCGTGATTGCAAGTGCAGCGTCGGTCATGGTTTGAAAGGTTGGCAACACTGACGCGAGCGAAACCGAAAAGAAAGTGAGATGAGAGAGAACGTGAGAGTGAGAGAAAAGAGAACTGTGGAACAGCGTCCAGCCAAACCCCAAACCAACCGCAAACGAAAGCCGAACAAACAGCAAGAAGCCAATCCTGCTTATTTGGAGAGTAATGGAGGCCAGTAGAAGAACACGACAAATGGCGAAGCGAGGACAGGACGAATCTGGTGATCAAGAAACTCCACACTTGTCAGGTGGCGAAGAAGACAGTAAGCAAGCATGCATGCGTGTATAGTCACTGGGACGATCAAGACCGTGCTTGACAATTTTGGCGCTCCGTAGTAATCTTAGTAAATCTGGCATTTCTATACAAGAATAGCAACCGGCTTTTCGACCCTTTTTCAAACACTATTGCTATTCTTGTATAGAAATGCCAGACTTACTAAGAATGAGCCTACGGGAGCGCGAAAATTGTCAAGCACGGTCTTGATCGTCCCGGTGACTATATGCGCACTGGCCATGTTTTGTATGGAATGCATGGTATGTATGCGTATAAAAGTGTATGTACGTATGCTGTATGTATTTACGCTACGTGTATATAACGTATGTATGTATGTAATAAAGTAGGTACACGGGGGTTGCATTTTCTCGTTTGTCCGCGTTTCGGATACGATACGTGCAGTATTCTAGTTCGGAGTAATTCCGGCCGTTTGGGGTAGTTCGTGCCACGGCCACCCCATTTCATCCCAGCTGATTCCCGTGGCCTGAATTACCCCGAACTAGCTACTGTCCTATATTACTACAGGGTGTCTCACGTAGACCTCCCTAACGATCCAGCCTTATATCTTCCGTATTACAGTAGGTATCAAGCTGAAATTTTGTCACCAGAAACCCAAGAATATACCATTTATTGTGGCAAAATTTGAGCTAAATAGGTCAACTAGAGATGAAATTACGAGCTTGCAAATTTGTGACCACGTTTTTCAACATTTTGAAATCATTGGTGCCGCTATTGACCTTGACAGCTCCTTGAAGGCTGTTATGGGCGGTAAATCGCCTGTATTTTTGAATCTTTTGTGTTTTGGACCGTGATGACATTCAGCCATTATTGTTTTGCAAAATTTCCGTGTTGAATGAGCTGCTTGACCATGCTGAGCAGAAGATTTTCATATCAAAACCACGCTCAGAGTGGAAAATACGAAAAACAGGGTCCAACATTTCCAAGCCTGTAATTTCATCCCTAGTTGACCTATCTGGCTCAAATTTTGCCACAATAAATGGTATATTCTTGGGTTTCTGGGGACAAAATTTCAGCTGGATATCTACTGTAGTACGAAAGTTAAAGGCTGAATCGTTAGGGAGGTCTACGTGAGACACCCTGTACATACGAAGTATACCTGTGTACCTGTTTCTTCTCTGATATGTCAGGTCCGGCAAAGAAGCGCGGTCGTCCCGCTGCAGCTGGTACGAGTACAGTGAAGAAAGATCACGATTTCGCAGCTGTACTGCCAGAGGAAGGCGAAGCGCTGAAAACGCCGAATACTGGAGGCACGGAATACCTACCCGGCTCCTCAACCAAAGTCAAAGTCGTGCAGAGAGAAGCACACGCAGATGGCGATATTGTGGACGAGAATGGGTAATTTATGCTGACACATGGGTAGGATAGTGCGGGGTAATTCGGGCCACACACCCTACCCTATGTATCTTCTGTTGGAAAAGCTCGGAACTTTTGTGAAAGTGGTTTCAAAATGATCCTTGCCTTTTCCTGTCAAATGGTTTACACTTTCTTTGTTCCCCCGGGTAAGACACGCCGAATTATCCCACACTACGTAATTCACGAGAATTTCGAGTTTTGTACAAGTGTGCACATGTCCTGTGCGTCGATACGCGTGGATGTACCTGTTTAGATTTGAACCGGAAGAAAGCGGGGGAGATGAGGAGTTGAGTGGGATGGCGGCGTATGCTGGTGGAGTAGAGGATGACAGAGACATCCAACCTGAGCAGGGTGAGTTAAAAATGCTGCTGCTATTCATTTATTTTTCACACTGTATTGGCCTTATCCGATAGTGCTATCGGGAGGAAAGGTGCCACTTCGCGCTGTACTAAAGAACACGCTGTACGTACCTACATACTGCGGTGAATACTGTACAGTGTAGGGTGCTGTGGGGTAAATCCGGCCATGGGGTAAACCCGGCCACCAAAGCTCCTTTGAACTTGCTGTTTCAGGCAAATGATGAACCGAATAGCTCGTTTGGTTTGAAAGAGGAGAGTAGTTCAAGGAATCGATTGACATAATATTTCTCTCAATCGACCCATTGGTTGCTGAGATATGCAGCCCTGAAACTTAGGTGGCCGGATATTTCCATGGCCGGGTTTACCCCACAGTACCCTCCTCCGTACACAACAGCTCCTACTTCAAGGTTCGTTTACATTAGAAGGAATCGGCGTATCCACGGTGTCCATGCCTTTGTATGTGTGAGCCATGGCATGGACGCCGAGCGTCGCATGTCTGTGATGTGAATGAGCATTCGTTCACTCACGTCGCTTTTCTTTTCTTGTTTCCTTGCAGCGTATGCCGCTTGTATTTGCTGTTGGTGTTGTAGAGGGTGTGATAGCGTTCACGCTGGAGTCTCTGTCCTTTGACAACGTGGAGCGTTTGCTATTGCACGCGGACGACATTCCCCGCTCCAAGATCTGCACTGTCGTGCCTTCCGGTCGTCGCGCATTCGAGAGAAACGTCAGCTACATCGTGGATCTGGACGCCCTGCCCCCGGAATGCGACATACGCTCCGATCAGCTGGGAAAATGGGGAACACCCTAAGGGAGAAATCGGTAAGTAGGGTACTGTGGGGTAAACCCGGACACGGGGTAAACCCGGACACCTAAGCTTTTCTGAACTTGCCGTTTCAGCAAATTACGAACATGGTAGCTCATATTTGAAAGAGGAGAGTTCAAGGAATCGATTGGTAGAACACTTGTCTCAATCGGTCGTATGGTTGCTGAGATACACTAGGTGTCCGGGTTTACCCCGTGTCCGAGTCTACCCCACAGTACCCTCTTTTACAGCACAGCGGGCAGTATTCGTTCAGCTGATGCGAAAGGACACGAACAACCGTTTCGACTAATGTATTGGACATGATGAGAGGGGGTTTCTGGTTCAGTCACATCGGAGAGATGCGTGGGCATACGCCGGACGTATGCTCAGCGTGTGTCCATGGCTCGGCGCAATGCAAAAGCGTGGACGGATATCCATGGCCACACTGGGCGTACACCGAGCGCCTTTTCTTCCAATGTGAATGAGCCTTCACGCAGTTCTTTACGGTTAATCATAGAATGTTCGTTAGTATTGCTATGAGGCTAATCTGAAAGAAAAAAAGAGGCGACCTTGCAGCCACGCCTCCTTATATCTCAACTCGTTGATATAATGTGTCGTGTGTGTTTGTACACTATGCTTGTGCGGTGTGTACATGACGTTATGTATGCACCTGTTGCAGATACTACATCTACAAAGAGGATGGGACGCCGTCGCGTATGTTCTTCAAAGACGGGAAGCCGCCGCCGGCCAACGTGAAATTCGACGTGAAAATCCAGCGTAACTTCTATCGCAATCCGTCCAGCGGTAACAAGCTGTACAAGAAGATCTTCCGCAATACGTCGGCCACTGGAGAAACACTGAGATACGCCGTTGTCGCCTACGAATGGGCCGCTGGTGGACCATTCCAGTTTGAAGTAGCGCCGCACGGAAACAGGGTAAAAAGCCACAGAGTTTGGCCCGCTACAGACGTGCTCCGAGTTTGCTCCAGCGAGTTCGCTCCGAGTTTGGAATGACTTTGTTTTGATCTGAAACGAACGTCAATGACTCATGGCCCGTTCACAACGAACGCTGAACGCCGAAGTTGAAGTTGCGTCAACGCAACGCAGATATCGACGTTCAGCGCAGATATCGACGTCAACGCAGATATCGACGTTCAACGCAGATATCGACGTTCAACGCAGATATTCGCGATCGCGGATAAAAGTAGGGAACATCGACGTAAACTTGATCGAAATATGAACGTACGTACGCACAAAACAACATCATCATCTATGCCGGCGTTATTATTGGAGAAAAAAATAGGTTTACGTAAACTGCGTTTAACGTCGATATCTGCCTAGAACCTCGATATTTGCGTTGACGCCGGCGTTGACGCAACTTCAACTTCTGCGTTCAGCGTTCGTTGTGAATGGGCCATCACACGACTTCGAATTACAAACTCGGTTGTTCACACACACGTTCCGAAAAACGGAGCGAGTTCGGAGCGAACTGGGTGATTTTGCATGTTGAAGCATAGTCAGGGCTCCGAATTCGGAGTGAATTCGAAGTTCACGTCTGTAGCGCCCCAGTGTGCCTGCTCTGAATGATCTGAAGAGAGAGAAGGTCAAGGCTGCAGCAGCATTTTCATGCCGCTGGCTGTGTAGCGCAGTTGCTAGAGTACTCGCAATGTGCATACCTTTGGGGGCCTGGGTTCGAGTCCCAGCATGGCGTGGTATTTCTATTCCTGCCTTATCGCCCTTTTTGTTGCTGGGAAGTTATTGTGATGTGGTTTGCGTGGTTTAGAAGCCTCGATCCTTCGGCTCTTCGCCTGCGGGATTTGTGCCGCATCGTCCGTTGGAAATGGGGTCTGTAGGACGCGGGGGCCGGTGGTTTCCTTCCTTCTACGGAGCTCCAAAGATCAGCATCCGGGGTCGGGGAGGCGGACAGAGATTGTTCGGTCGGCCGAGGTCTCCCAGCCCGAATTCTCCTTATGGTAAGCTGCGTACGTACGCATTTTTTACCCAAAGTCGCTATGGTCTAGCCACTAAGAGTTCGCTATGGAACTCAAGTCTTCTTAGTAAAATAGATTCGCAAGGGCGGATTTCTGTCTGTGCTTCATGTACACCTATTTTGCAGAAGTACATGCAAACTACGCAGGACGACTTGAGTCCCATACTAAACTGCTAACTCTTTCTTGCCAGACAACTATAGGTTACTCCCCCCCCCCCATACTACCTGTAGTGTAGTAGTTGGTTTTATTGGCAGGGATTGACTCGAGCATGGAGACACTGGATTCGTCGGCTGATTACGGTGCAGACTGGCGGTGCTTCCTCTGTCTCTTTTTTCGCAGTCCCATAGCCACGGCGCACGACCCTCTCTTGGCACAGAAACGCGAACTCCTGCGTCAGCAATCCGCCAACGCCAAACCCATTGAATACCGTTCTCATGAAAACTAACAAGGTAATTACGTAATTTAGGGACAATACATGCCATGGAATTATGTGCAGCAATGGTTTTATCCCTAGTTGGCATACGATGATGCATAGCATTCTGTACACCACGACGTGCATATATACGTACCACTGTTCACCTACGATGTTATATGTACTTACATAAGTCTGACTGCGTAAATAGCGCAATGTTGGTTTTGTGTTGTGCAGCTGTTGGACAAGATGGGGCGAGCTCCTGTGGTGGAGAGTCTTCAGGGCATCCTGAGCCTCCTGAGTCAGATGACGCAGGGTTCAAATGGGGACGCCTCCCGTCTCGGGACAGGAAGAAGACGGAGCAGGAGGAGGAGGGGAAGGAGAAATGGCGGCGGAAACCGGCGCTCACATGGAAGTACGGGACGACGGACAGGATGTCCTCGTATCACTACACCACCTCCTGA